>MU226155.1:1956468-1992547 GCA_018584345.1 Thuja plicata | reverse complement strand
AATGCCAAATGAAGATCAAATGAAGAAGTACAGGAGAACAGAGGTCTCGTAGTGTGCCCTAGCCGACTGTCGGCACTCAAAAATTTGTATTCCCTATGAACCGATAGATGGTTCCACATCTCGGTGAGGGAAATGTAACATTTTGCTTTGTTTCTTTTGTTTTGAAAAATGTTAATGCAGATAAGATGGGTTGAAATAAGGGGAACATACCTTTGATAAACCCCAACTCGGAGGTAACCGATAGTCAACCTGAAAATATGTTGTCCATGCCGAGTTTATTTGGTACCACAATTGCCTATGAACTGCCCCATTCACCAGAAGGAAGGCGCACCAGATATGGGCATTCCTCTTCTTTCCTCTAAAGAATGACCCACTGGCAGTCCTCCCACCCACCCCTGCAAGGCATTGGCCATTTCGGCTGACCTTCTGACCAGAAAAAGGTGTTGGCTGAGAATGGTAAGCACTACTGTTCCACAGGAAAGAGGCACACCAAAGCTCCCTTGCTCCCTCTCAGTGCAATTGAAAATAGAAATGACAATGATTTCTCTTTTTTTTTGCCTTATATCCCGTTAACGTCGCAATTGCGACGTTGTCAGGTTATAATTGAAAAAAAAAAGCCAAAAACACATAACATCTGCCCCCCTGTCGCAAATTGCCGTCGCAATTTCACCCCAAATGTATTAGTGATTATTCCTAACAATTGGTACGAGAGCATCTGGTCCTTAGAGAGAAATATTAACAGCTTGAGGTGATCCTAAAAATGGAATACTATAGGAAGGATAGTCTGAAGTTTGATGCTGAAAATTTTGACAACTAGAAGAAAAAAATGAGAACTCATTTGCTGTGTTTGGGAATTCATTATTAGATGAGTACAAAGAAGGATGAGCTGGTCAAAACTGAAGATGAACTGGATAAAGCTACTGATGATGAAAATAATTTGTTCTCTTATAACATAGTTGCAAGAGAAGCACTGATTAGTGTGCTCTCTGAAGGTGAATTCACAGAGGTTAAAGACTCAAATTTTGCATATAAAATTTGGTGAAGATTGGAAGCACTATATGAAGGAGATAAGTTTACTAAGAAGGCAAAGTTGTAGAACTAGAAGAAAAGGATGGAAAATCTGAAAATGAAAGATGATGAGAACATTAGATCATATGTACAGAGAGTTATAGAGGTTTTTATTGGCATTAGAAACTCTGGAGGCACATACAATGAAGATGAAATGATTGCAAAGATTCTTAGATCTTTGACACCTATTTACAAAACTAAAGTGAAAGCTATAGAGGAGATCATACCCTTAATGAAAAACTTTAATTGAGAGATGTTGATTGCAAATTTAACTACCTTTGAGGCCACAGAGATGGGAGATTCATTACCTAAAGTTGAGACATCATTTAAGGCGACTGTACATAAAAATAAAAAGACATTATCAGGGACTACGAGCACCAGCAGAAGTAACTTGAGAGAAGAGCTTGGTGACTATGTTGATGACTGGGAACATATACAGGAAGAAGAATAAAGTCAGATGAAATTGTGGCCCTAATAGCTAGAAGAGAAAAGAGAGGTAAGGGTAAGTTTGAAGGAAAGTTACCTCTGAAATGTTTTTCATATAATAAGATAGGTCATTTTGCATCTAGATGTCCTACAAGGGTTCCTAAGAATAAATATAAGTTTTATAAACCTAAGTATTCCAAGGATAAGGAATGGTACTATGTTAGTGAAGGTATTTTTGATGATGATTCTATTGATTATGATGAGATTAGATTTATTTCTATCAAGGATGATGAACCTATTCATGAAAAGAGAGCCCTAGTGTAACATGTTGAAAATAAATCTGAATGGGTCATAAACAGTGGTTTTTCACACCATACGACTGGTGATAGACATAAATTTGTTAAGCTAACCAAGTATGATGGTGGTGTTGTGAGATTTGGTGACCAAACTCCTTAGCTTATCATTGGAGTTGGATATATTTCTCTGGATGGAAAGACTAATACTGATGATGTGTTATTTGTTGATGGACTTCAACATAATTTGTTGAGTGTTGGACAGCTAGTGGACAAACGTTGTCAATTGAAATTCATTGATGGGAAATGCTCTATCAGAAATAAGTCAAGAGAATTGATCACATCAGGTACTAAGTTGAGAGGTAATGTATTTGAAATGAATACATCTAAGGCTTCTTGTTTTGTCGAAAAGGTTGATGATAGTTGGTTATGGCATAAAAGAATTTTTCATGTGAATTTTGATAATATTGTGAAGGCAAGAATGAATAATATTGTTAGAGACCTACCAAATATTTTGAAACCATCTAACACCATGTGTAGAGAATGTGTAGTGGGGAAACAAACTAGAAGTAGTTTTAAAAGAAAATCTTACTCGGCGAAAGGGAAGTTGGATCTAGTGCATATAGATCTGTGTGGTCCTGCAAGAATGAGATCTTACTATGGTGAAAGGTATTTTATACTCTTTGTTGATGAATTTTATAGCATGATGTGGGTTACATATCTAAGAGAGAAATCTAAGGCTTTTGACAAATTCAAGATATTCAAAGAAAAATTTGAGAGTGAATCAGGTTTAAAGAAAAAAAATTTGAGATCAGATAGAGGTGGAGATTTTATTTGGATAGAAGATGTTGGTACTATTTTTTTATACTTTGAACATAATTTAGATCAAAGAAGGTACAAGTAATACTCCTTATTAATTACAGTTTAATCATACTCCTACTGTTAAATATCTCAAAATATTTGGTAGTAAATGTTATATCAAAAGAGATGATGAGATTGGAAATTTTGATGCTAGAAGTGATGAAGGAATCTTCCTTGGTTATTCCACTAAGAGAAAAGATTATAAATGTTTCAATCTAAGATTGAGGAAGATGATTGAAAGTGATAATGTAAGGATTGGTGAAAAGTTCCAAATTTAGGAAAGAATATATGCTTGTAACCATACTACAGAGATCAAGGAGGTTACTACAAATCAAGAAGAACCTTTTGAGATTGAACATGAGATTGAGGTATGTCAAGATGACTCAAATGATCCTACTAAAATTTATAAGACTCTGAGATATGTTAAGAAAAACCATCCTAAAGATCAAATTATTGGCAATGTAAATAAAGGAATGCTGACAAGATTGAGATTAAGAGATAAAAGTTGTTTGATTTATCAATTTGAACCAAAAACTACTGATGAGGCATGTAGAGATGAATCTTGGACTAAGGCTATGCAAGAAGAATTGGAACAGATAAAGAAAAATAACACTTGGGAACTGGTTCCTAGACCTAAAGATAAGAATGTTATAGGAACTAAGTGGGTTTTCAGAAATAAGATGAATGAAGAAGGAATGGTTGTAAGAAATAAGACAAGATTGGTTTGTAAAGGCTACTCGCAACAAAAAAGTATAGACTTTGAAGAAACATTTGTTCCTATTGCTAGGCTTGAGGGTGTAAGACTATTTCTTGCTTTTGCTCCACACAAAGGCTTTTAAAGTATATCAAATGAATGTGAAATATGCATTTATTAATGGAGATCTAGAAGAGGAAGTATATATTGAACAACTTGATGGATTTCCTCTAATAGAAGATGAGGATATGGTTTACAAGTTGAAGAAGGATTTGTATCTACTGAAACAAGAACCTAGAGCATGGTATGCAAGATTGGATAGGTATCTACTACATATTGGTTTTAGAAAAGGTAATGCAGATAACAACTTGTACTTAAGAATGAGTGAAGATGGAATTCTAATAGTTGGAGTTTTTTTTGATGATATCATTTTTGGAGGAAATAATGTAATGAGTAAAAAAATTTATAAGAAAATGGAAAATGAATTTTAGATGTCAATGATTAGTGAGATGAAATTTTCCTTGGATTGCAAATTAATCAAAACAAGAATGGTATTTTTATTTCTCAAGCAAAGTATCTTAAAGAAATGTTGAAATTTTTTGGAATGGAAGATTGCAAACTTGTTGGAACACCTATGGTTACTAGTCACAAACTTACTACTACTAATGAATCTCATAGTGTTTTTCAGACAAAGTGCAGATTTATGATTGGAGGCTTACAATTTCTGACTCACACTAGACCATATATTACTAATATAGTTGGAATTGTGGCAATATATCAAGAAGATCCTAAAGAGACACATCTTGCTATTGTAAAAAGAATATTTAGACATCTGAAAGAAGCAATGGATTATGGCTCATTGTATAATAAAATATGATGATTTTGATTTGGATGCTTATACAGATATTGATTGGGCAGGAAATGTTGATGATATAAAGGATACAAGTGGTGGTGCATTCTTTATTGGGAAAAGATTGGTTTCTTGGTTAAGTAAAAAGTAGGATTGTATAGCTCAGTCTACTATTGAACTAGAGTATGTTGTTTTTGTTATAAATTACACACAGATTGTTTGGATGAAGAAAATATTGAAGGACATTGGGATAACTTTTGATGAGACAATATTGCTTATCCATTGTGATAACACTAGCATAGTGAATATGTCAAAGAATCCATTTATGCATTCAAAGACTAAACATATTTCCATAAAGTATCATTTCTTGAGAGACAAGGTTGTAGAGAAGGAGATTAGATTGGAGTATATTAGCACAAAGTAACAAATAACACATATATTTACAAAAACTTTTCCAAAGGATGCCTTTGAGTATCTCAGATCTATGCTAAGGGAAAGAACCCCTCCTTGAAAGAACTAAATTGATGTAGGAATGCATCATTCCAATGGATTTAAGAGCTATATCATTTTTGGACTTGATGTATGGATCTACTCCTCAAGGGGAGTGATCACAGGAACATTATAGATGACATTTGGGTGATTTTGCACCTGGTTCTTGGAGCCATGAAGATTTGAAAAATCTACACCTTACAGAGGAGAGATGGTCAAAAGTTGAATTATGGAACCTTTTGCCATTTTTTTAAAGGGGGAGAGATTCTATGTGAAAATCCCTATTTTTTAGGGAGAGCCGTGTTGAGGATATTGAGAAGATTATATTGAGAGTGAGTACTTTTGGGTTGATGAATTTTCCCATATGTTGCCATCAATGCAAAAGGGGGAGATTGTTAGAATTGGTTTTTGATGTTGTTTTTGGCATTCATTTTTTGTCACTGATATCAACATATATTTCTATTATTGTTTCTTGATGACTGACATAAATGTATGGGTACTATACGGTTGATTCAGAATGAGAGAAGATGGTGATGTGTACAAGGATGTGTTTTGATTTTATATATAAGGTCGCATGGCTTAATATTTTAGATTTATTAAGTTATAGATGTTTTAGTGAAGACTGAGTACTAGATTGTGATAGTGATCTTTGACAGAGTCAGTCTCTGAGTTGTGAGGATAACTTGCATGCAATATGGATTCATGATATGCAAGCTTGGGAAATGGAAAAATACATGTTGAGGAATGTTTTTGATTATTCTTGGGTCACAAGACTCTTGGTGATGTTAGTTGTAGCGTGTGTTCTGGAGGAGACCTATTTGGGATTGACTTCATAGATGAAGCGTCTATTGTGGAGTGCAAGTGTGGATTAAAGATCTTGGATTATATTTGATGAATTGTAATTTATGTTTACTAGTTATAGGTATCGTGTGTATCTTAGAAAGGGGTTAAGTAATTATTTGTGCATTGGGGAAGTCTTAATTGGCATGTTAGCAATTTTTCTTGTATCCCTCAATTCTAAAAGAGAAAATGCAAACCAGACTTGGGGATCATCATCTAACTCAAATAAATTGGCTTCTTCCTAAAAAATAAAGGGCAAGAAAAGGCTAACTTGATAAGGAATGCAAGCCTTATTCACTTCGAGCTCCACACGCTCAAGTGGGTGCACCTAATAACATATTAAGTCTGCATACATGATAACTCTCTCACTAAAACCCATTATGTAGACATGACTATGGATAGTTCCTCGACTTGTAGGAAATGGGAGTTCAAGACTCAACCAATCCTATGCAAAATCCCACATGCATAAGTGTCCTAAGAACTAGAAAAATGGCCAATGTGACAATAAGGATTAAATCCTTCTTCTCTTCAAGCTCTAAGCTTAGGCAGGCTAACCCAAAGATTCATTTCTTCAAAGAATCACCAAAAGTACTCGCATTCTGCAAATACAAGTCAATACATTTATGCTCTTCAACAGAAAAGAAAAATATTATTCAAAATTTATGAATTGGTGATGAAACTGCATGACCAGCAAAGATCAGTACCTTATCTATTAGGCAATAAAGTCAAATGAAAATACATCCATAGAAAACCCTCTAATTCCAAACACACAAAAACCAAGTGAAGTGCCTTACAAATCACTCTTCTCACTCCAATACCCAGACATAAAATTCATGTGCAAACATTGAACCCTCAGAATTTTTCTCTAAGATTTACTCTCTCCTTGAAAGAAAATCAAAAATAAACTCACAGCTACGTTATAACAAGTACATTAAAGTGTCTTACAAATTAACACACATGATTTCAAGACAAGACACAAAGACATCAACAAATATTGAGAAGCGATTCCATTGTTTTTCATTAAATTGTTATCTGATTCAATACATTTACAAGACAAAGAACTCAAAAAAATAATACCCACAAATAAGGAAATTTCCTAACAGTGTTAAATTTCAACATCCTTGTAACAATGGTGAAAAAGAAAGATATAGGAGAAAGGAAATCCAGTTTCAGCAACCGACACCCATCTATTTCCAAGCAAATATCTTCTTCCTCTTCAAAACTTGATTTGATCTTCTCCTACAAATGCCTCTTGCTTGCAATCATTCTCTCAACAAATTTGTTTCCAGGCCTTTTAAAATCTGATATCATTCTCTCTAAAAATTGCCTTTCGTGAATGCTCCTTCATGCTTTGAAGATAAATAATTGCAATGTTTTAAAAACATTATAAGACTATGCAAATTTAAATCCTATATCTCCATTTAATATTTGATATTTCTCTTTGAACTATATAATCTTTTACCTTTTATTATTCCTGCACTTTATATATTTATCCCTGCACTTTTGTCTTGCATTTTCTCTCTTTTATGCATATTCTTTCCCATAACTCACCACATTTTTCCACTTGTCATGTGATGGTTCACTCTCAAGTCTACCTGGGTTCATTTGGAGATTCAGAGATTGCCCTTATCTCCTAATCTCTGAATGAGTTTACTAACCTTGAGTTTATTTGGAGACTTGGAGACAAGCTCTTACCTCTGAATCTCTGAATGAACTCAAATTTAACTCAACTTTAACCATGATTCAATTTGGAGATTAGGATACAAGTCTATCTCTAGATCTCTGAATACTTTCCTTAACCTTGAGTTTATCTGGAGACTTGGAGACATGCCTTTAATCTCTAAATCTCTAAATAAACCTTACTTAGACTCATCCTTAACCTTGGGTTGATCTAGAGATTGGGAGACAAGGTTACCTCTAAATCTCAGAATCATTCCACTGACCCTGGGTATATTTGGAGACTTGGAGACAAGCCTTTGATCTCTAAATATCTGAGTAAACTTTACCTTAACCCCTCTCTTACCCTGAATTCATCTAGAGATTGGGAGACAAGCTTACCTCTGAATCTCTGAATCATTTCGTTGACCCTAGGTTTATCTAGAAATTTGGAGACAAACCTTTAATCTCTGAATCTATGAATAAACTTGACCTTAACCCTGCTCTGACCCTAGGTTCATCTGGAGATTGGGAGACAGTGTATCTCTAGATCTCAGAATGTTTTCCTTGACAATAATTAGATTGGGAGATTGCGAGACAACCCTTGATCTTGATCTGATCCAACAACTCACACTGAATCTTGTAATATTTTAGACTTAACTGCTAGCATCTGGAGATCTAGCATGCATCTTGTTGACTGTTGTCCCTGAATCTCAGAATGTTAGCTATGACCGTGGTTAAGTCTAGAGATCTGGCACCACGGTCAACTAAATTTTATCTTTGAATCTTGCAATGTCTCACCACTAACTGCCAGCATTTAGTGACCTGGCGCCATGGTCAACTAGCTTCCATCTCCAAATCTCCCAATCTTTTTACTATCTGTGAGATTATCTAGGGATTCATCACCCTTCCGCCATGTTTCCTATCACCACATCGCCGCCAACTTGCAAAATTTGGTAACTGGCTGACTGGGCATGCTTCCCAAGGCACTACTTGCATGCATGCATGGAGAGCCTCCTCTTCATTCTTCACATTACTATTTGTGTGTTTTTCCTTTTAGACATTGCAAACTTCCATTTTGGCATCAATGTAGGATATATGTTCTTAAGGTTTTTAAATATTTTTTCATTCTGGTGCCCAAAACTAGGTTTATCTCATACATTTCACTAGCTAAGGGGCCTGCCAGTGAGCCTCTTGGCTCTTATTCAAACTACAATGTGTGTGTTGCATTATAAAAACATTACATTAACCTCTTACTTGCTACATGTGGGATAATGCATTTTACATGTTTTAAAGTCTTTTTACCTTTTGGCACTTACGTAATCTTTTCTATGGCTTTTGTAAGTGCCAACACTTCTCCTTATAACCCCGCGCAACACCAACTTCCTTTTCTTTGTTTGTAGCACACTTCTTTGGAATTTTGTTAACAACTCCCATGTTGAAATCATGCACAAGCTCTAAGTTTAATTTCCCAACCCTCCTTAGCAATTACTTTTGGCAATTCATTTGCTTTTTTTTCAAAGTCAAGCTGCTTCCATGCACAACCTTCTGTAATATAATCTACGCAGGTTTTCATCTTTCCTTTCCGTGCACAGGTCAACTTTTTTTATGCAATGCCCTAGCACAACACTTGCTTGGCATTGCAGTTGCAAATCATATTGGTTTGAAGTTTTATGTGTAGCCTAGCCTCCTATATACTATGTAATTCTCCTTGTTTCAATGCACATGATCCACTCTACAAACAAGTGAAACACTCCTTCACTTTGCAATTTGTTTTAATGCTTTTAAAATATGCAACTTTCCGCCTGGTGTAGGGTTTCCTCTCTGGATACATTTTCCCAAGCTTGCTTTGAATACTGTGCAGCATCTATGTTCTATTGCCTAGCATAGCATCTCCATTTCATGTTTAGTGCAGGCATTTGGGGATGTTTAAACATAGTGCAACCTTTCAAACATACATTGTGCAATCTCCAGCTACCTTGTGTCTACTTCCAACTGGCATTTGCCTTTTGTACTTCAAATTTATAAGCTTGCACTTAAAATGCATTGATTTCATTGTTTTGGTTTTTCTCCATTTATAATGCATAGGCTCTATGCACTTACTATTTTAATTTTTTTGGTCTTTTAATGAGTTTTGCATGCACTGGTCTTCTTGGCATTTAGCTTTCCTCCTCACTTCCCATTTGTTTTGAATTTTTTAAAGTCTGTTACATCACACTGGATTTCAAAACAATGCGCAATCTCCTCTTTATAACAATGCATAATTTCTTGCTTAATTTACACCTGCCAAGAATTTTCATAAATTTTTTAAAAGAAATTCTTCATCCTCCAACTCATGCGCAAGCTAAAGAGAATATTTTCAAGGTGAGATTCCTCCATTCTCATTTCACCAAGGAGAAAGAGAAGATATTTTTCTTATTAAGATTCTAGTCTGCAATGAATGTATCCATTATTCTTTGATGCGTGCTTCAATTCTTCATGTGCCTCAGATATGATTCACCATTCTAAACATAAACCATTGTGCAACTGGATCATGAAACATTGAACTGGCGGTCATTAAAAACAATTGTTTATATTTCTGCAAACTGATCTCATTAATAGCATGTGGCCTCTGGAACCGGATTTAAAAACTGACTAGAAGACTTCCTTGAGCACTCCAACCCAGAAGACATGGATAATTTCATGTTTACTATCACTCTGCAAAACTATATCTCCATGATTCTTTCGGATGCAGACTATTTTAATCTCCAAAGTTGACCGTTTATTTTAGACTGGAAAAGACACTTGCAAACATAGTGGAAACTCGTTCCAGAAATGACCTTAAACAAATGGAAAAACAATCCCTAAGCATCCACTCCTGATTTTAATAGAAGAATCACATACAAGGAGTATACACCCACAAACGACATCCCAAGACAACCATCTAATACAAAGTTACAACCCTCTAAAAATAGTTGCTCTTCAAAATTAATTATGCCTAATACTGGTGATTTGCTGACATTGCTTTTGGATTTTCCTTGAAAAAACCACTAAATAAGACTCCTACAGTCTGGAGACTTGAACATAGATTTAATTTCACACAAGGAAAATGAAAATCCAACTAGTTCACTCTGATGGCCAACTGGTCAACCGACACTATTCTGCAAAGTCAACACTTTAAAACTTTCTGGACTTAAACACAGTAAAAATACAAAAATTTGATTTGGAAATGGTTAGGCAAAGTTTTCAAATGGATTGAACATGATCTGAAACTCTTCCTGGAGGTACATTTCCATGTTTTCAATATGGGGGAACATTCAATTCCTTGTGTCCTTGAACTGGGTGCAACTTGTAAGACCCCCAAGTAGGACACTTTACAATTCTGCATTTTCACATTCAGAAAAACTAAATAAATTACATATAGAAAGGCTTTGGTAAACTTATCAAATAAACTCACATGGATCTGAAAATGGGCATGGGGTTTCAATTCATGCCTAAAACACCTTGGAACACTTTGTACACCATGACTATCAATCTGGACAAAGATGCATATCTCCAAAGTAGGTCACTTAGAAAACACTAACAACATGCAAAGTGTAGATTTGGGTAATGAGCTCCAAATGGCTATCTCCAAAATACATCATAACTGAAATCTGAGAGCTGAAACCTATTACATTTTCTCAATAAAGGGTGAGGAACACATCCCCCAAGTGGTTTCTCATAAAAATCTTCAGGTCCTTTTTTACTTGCACTCGAACTAGGGTCCTTTCAAAAGCTTTTTAGGGGCAAGAATTTTACCTTAGATGAATTTTTTAGAATACGCACTATACATTTTTATCTGGAATTTTAGAGTTCCAACATGGCCAAACTAATTGCTTGTTGTAAATATGTATAAAATAAATTTGTTTTGTTTTATATATTTTTTTTTATATACACTGTATTTCAGACAGTAAGTCCTAAGGGTGGATTTATCCTTCTTTAGGCAGTGTGTCTGGGCAGTGAGCTTACTGTTACTTTTGACTCCTAATAGGGTATGACCTTTAACATGGACTATATATTGTAATGCATTAAGAAGCTCCTAATAGGGTGAAATATTTTAGAAGGGATACTATACTCTCAGTACATTATTTGTGGGTGCTAATTCCCACCATGATTTTACTTTTAACAGGGTTTCCTTGACAACAAAGGATCATGTTATGGTGTTGCATTTATTGTGTTATCATTCACACTAAAGTTTTGGTTTATAATGTATAATGTTTAATAATCTATCTCACAGCTAATTCACCCCCCCCCCTCAATTGTGTTGGTGGACTGTTATTCCTAACATAAATATCATCATTGTTATGTCTAATGTTGATTTAGGTGACAACTTGGCTATAATATTTGGTCATTATCACTCTTTCGTGCTATAACTTCTCTAATGATTATGTGGCTGCTATTATGACATTATTTTTTGTATCCCACCTTTCTTAATACTGAACACTTTTTTTGTTGTTGAGCCAGAAGGTTTCAAGCTTATAATACATGTCCCTTCAGTGAGTTATTTATTCTTTGGTCTATTGTCCCTAAACATCATAAGGTTTCACATCATAATAATCTATCCCTTCAATAATTATAATATTTTTTCTTCTTGTGCTTCAAGATTGCTCAAACCGGAAGGTTTCGTGACAAGGATTAATGTTCCTTCGATAGTTAAAGTTTCATTAAATCTTCAATAATGAACTTAACTCTGCACAAGAAACAAAAACATTAATAAAAACAACAATCTCTTTCTCTTTTTTATTTCCTTTTCTCCCTTTCTACATTTATATGTATCTGATATGCATCTCTATGTTTTTCCTTGGCAAAGTTAGGTGTTAGTTTGTCATTGCTTATTCCTTTTAGACTAACACCTTTCACTTTACATTTTGCAGGCATTCTTGGGAGTTGTACTCTTCTACCACTAGATATTTAGGGATACTTTATGTTGGGATTAATGGGAAGTAGTACTGAGAGGGGAGGGGTGAATTTTTACCTCTAAAACTTTTTAACACTTTTCACCTTTGATCATTAGTAATCATTCTTTATTGTATTACTGACCATTTTTTATGTTCTTCTTATGCATGTAATATTAATTCATAATCTTTAATTGTTTGCAACATTCATAGAAACATTCATGAAAGTAATAAACACATAAAACAAGATATGATATCGCAGAAAACTCTTGTTAGGAAGTAAAAACTGTGGTAGGGATGACACCCACAAAACTTCACTATCTGAAGAATGGAAGGGAGTCGGTAAAGGATTACAATTGATCACTTTTGATGATCTACCCTAATAGGAGTATTAAAGTGGAGAACTATTAAGATCTACTTTGTTAAGAGCTTTTAGCAACACTAATGAAGTGTGCACTCGATTAAGAGATTTATAATAGGACTGTTAGGTCCACCTTTCTTGAAAGGATTTCTTATAAGTACTACACTTGTTAGAATGAGTACAATATGTTTGACCTGACTATATGCAATCTATAATTGCTGATCACAGATCCATTAAAGCTCTCATAATATGAATATCACCTATAGTGATTGATTAATACCTTTTCGTGCTCGTCGGTAGCTTGTGTTCTATTCTTGAAACTGATTTGATCCTTTTCTGTCCTTTTGCATGAATTGTCCCATCTAATCCTTAGATGATCTTAGTGGCTACAATCATCATCGAACAACATGTTCACAATAGATTGAGCATCTATTTATACAAGTATTTAACCTATTCTAGAATCACGCATTATAATGTTAACTCTTGATCCAAGGTATACAACTTGACCTTGATCCTATAGTTTGCATGTTTTAAAATAGTTAAACTAAATAAAACAATAATAATTACATTTCTTCCTCTGTACATAATGTATTTAAAACAAATTAGGAAGATAAATATACAACTTCAGTGTTTTATCTGACCTGAAAATGTTAGTAATAACTGAGAGGGGGGGGTGAATGAGTGGTCTCAAAAATTTGTCATTTAATCACTAACAACCAATCAATACACCTCAGATTATTAAGTCCCTACAAGATGCATGCCATGAAATACTTAAACTAATTAACTGTTTGTTAGTTTACCTTGTCTGTCCTTATTCTCCTTGATAACTGATAAGCAGTAAAACTTATTTACTGATACTCAGTAAATATGCAAAGTATACCAATCAATCCAGAACTGCATATGTGAAATGTACAAAAATAAAGTAATAAACTATATACACATAACACCTAGATTTTAACGTGGAAAACCTATTTAGGGAAAAAACCATTGGGACCGGTACCCCAAATTTTCACTCTTCTGAAGTGAGACCTGTTAGGAGCCAACCCTGTTAAAGGTTACAAACACACTGTTAAGTGTGACCTTGTTAGAGGATTTTATATATAGAGGTTGTCACTTAGTATCTAGCATCTATTTTTCTACCATCCTTGAATCAGCCTCCTTCTTAGACTATCAATAGGCTTTAGGAAAATCTTGCTACCATCCTTGAATCAACCTTCATCTTAGGTTGTCAATAGGCTTTATGCAATTTCAATGCTACTTTCATGAATCAACCTTTTTGGAAATCTGTTAGGATATACCTCAATTATAGAAGATGGTTAAGTCCTTCTCTATTAAGAGACTTGATGCTTCAATGGTTAAACTGAAACACTATGACCTATTTCTAATGCAACTTGAATTCAAATTTTTTAGATCTATTTAAGTACAATACCTCTCTGATCAATGTATCAATTCAACTCTTTGTGCTCCACACTTTCTTCTCTATGATGCTATGCTTCACTGTTCGTCTGTGTCTGCAGAATTCCTTAGCTCTCCTTCAGCTTGATTAATGAGGAATGTATGAAGTTATCCTTCATTATTTTCTCTTCAGCATCCTCTTTCTATTCACTCCCCTTCCGTGTATGTGATTTATTTTAATTCACATATCTGGAAATGAATTATGCTTGTCTCTTATATAGACATGATATTCCTTTATTCTTGATTCTTGGCATGAAAAACAATTCAGCCAATCTGATTTATGGCTTTAACTCCTGATTTATCTCATAGTTATCTTCTTGCCAACTGTATAAATCTTCTTTAAATATATTACTTAACTGTGGTAGAATAAAACAAATAAAACAACTATTTAGGTCTATCCTTAAGCTCTGCCAGCTAGATATTTTGTCATTTTCTAAACTCTCTGTTCCGTCAGTCAATTCTACAGTTAGTCATTGGTGACAACTGCCAGTTCCATCGGTGAAACTCCAGTTAGCTTTAGGATCTCCGTCTATCGGGAATCATTGGATTTTGCTCATTGGACAACTCTATTTTTAGCTCATCGGGCATCCTGTGATTTTTCTTTGTCAAGCAACACTGCCTTCTGCTCGTCGGGTATCACTGTGACTTTTTCTTTGCCTTTACCAATGGTGTGCACTCCATCGGTGTTGTCTGTCACTTAGTGAATACTTGACTTTTATGCATTGCTGAAAGCATAATCTTTGTTCCATTGATTCTCTGTAGTCTTTGGCATTATGTACATGACTGTATAGATGATATAAAATTGACATCAATGACAATACAAACCATTAACTGATTTAATGTCTTGCATCATCTTCAACTTAACATTATCAAACATTCAATCAGTTACATGTCATCAATCTCTCCCTTTCGCATTGATGGAAACATACTATATTATCACACTATACTATTTCTAATGCAATATGGAATGCAATCATTGAGATTCATCAAATTACCAAATAGTTTGTTTTGATAACTGATAAAAATGTCTGACCACTGGTAAGCTCTGTGTTAGCTTAGATTTCATTCTTGCAGCTTTCTCAGTTTCTTGTACTGATGTGTTGTGTTATCTTCTTGTGTCAATTTCTCTCTACTTCTTTGATGTCTCTGTCTCTTGTCAGCAACTCTCCCTTTGTATATGATTTCTTTATACAAATTCTCTCCCTTTGGATATGATCTCTCCCTGTTTGGAGTAATCTGATAATGAATAATTTCTTGTGATAATATGGATACATTCTCTCCCTTTGACAATAATGCCAAACAAATATCTTACAAATATATGATATTTATGTCAAATAATTGTTTTCTTCTATCCATAATATATTCCTTGAATTTCCCTTATCCATCAGCAATACAACAATATGCTCTAGTGCTCAGTTTTGATATATAGCTTTCTGTATATAGATGTGGCTTTGAAATTCATCTTTTTGCTTGCATCAACATGAAGGATATTTTGATAATATATAGGCTGATGCATCGTTCAGTCCTTTACTGACTGGTAGACAAGGGTTTGACCCCTAGTCTTGTTCTCAAGTACTCAAATGTATCCTTGGGCAGTGGCTTGGTGAAGACATCAACCAATTGTTCTTTTGATTGCACATATTCAAGTATCACCTCTTTTTCTTGAACTTGTTCTCTTAAATAATGATACTTGATTGCAATGTGTTTTTGTCTTGGAATGCATGAATGGTTTCTTGAAAATGTTTATTGCACTGGTGTTATCACAATAGATAATCACTGGTTCTGAGATCTTCATATGCACACCTTCTAGCAACTGTTTGATCCATGCAATATTTGAGCAGTTTGTAGCAGCAACAACATATTTTGCTTCTGTAGTAGATTGTGAGATGCATCCTTGCTTATTTCTAATCCATGTGACAAGTTTGTCACCCATAAAGAATGCTCCTCCAGTTGTGCTCTTCCGGTCATCAAGATTTCCAGCCCAATCAGCATCAGTAAACACTTTTAGTTCAAATTTGTCTTCTCTTCTATACCATAAGCCAAATTCCTTAGTATTTTTTAGATATCTTAATATTCTCTTCACAGTAGTCATATGTGATTCCCTGGGGTTAGAAAAAAATCTAGCAACAATTCCTACTGCATGTGCAATATCTGGTCTAGTCTGTACAACATACATGAGTTTTCCTATCATTGATCTGTACAAAGTCTGATTGACCTCTGTTGTCTTGTCTTCCTTTGTAATTAATTTGCATCTAGTAGCCATCGGTGTTCCAACAGGTTTGGAATCTTCCATCTTGAATATTTTCAAGACCTCTTTGATGTATTTGGACAGTGTAATGAAAATACCTTCACTTTGTTGAATGATCTGTAGACTAAGAAAGAACTTGATCTCTCCAAACATAGACATCTCAAACTCTTTTCTCATCTCATCAATAAATGACTTGCATAGCATATCACTGCCTCTAAATATGATGTCATCAACAAATATTTCAGCAATCAAAGTGTTAGCATCAATATCTTCTTTTAAATAAAGATTACTATTTTCACTAGTCCTTATGAATCCAATACTTATTAGATAGGAATGAAGTCATTCATACCATGCTCTGGGAGCTTGTTTTAATCCATACAAGGCTTTGTGAAGTGTACATACCATGTTCCTTTTGTCTGGATCTACAAACCCTTATGGTTGTTTAATGTATACCTCTTCTTCAAGTATTCCATTTAGGAATGCTGGCTTGACATCCATTTGATATACTTTGAATCCTTTGTATGCAGCATAATCAAGTAGTATTCTTACTCCTTCTAGCCTACCAATGGGTGCAAAGGTTTCTCCATAGTCTATACCTTCCTCTTGTGCATACCCCTTGCATACTAGTCTTGCTTTGTTCCTTGTGACTTCTCCATTCTCGTTCAGCTTGTTCCTAAATATCCATTTTGTACCAATGACATTCTTATCATCTAGTCTTGGCACAAGTGACCATGTTTTGTTCTTCTCAATCTATTCAATCTCATCATTCATAGCACTTATCCATTCTTCATTATCTAGTGTAGCATTGATAGATTTTGGCTCAAGCTCACAAATTAAACAATTTGAGTTTAAAGACTTACTTCTTGTTCTTGTACTAGATTTCTTATCTCCTATGATCTGGTCCTCTATATGGTTCCTTCTTACATATCTTGCAAGTATAGGTACAAATCTGTGTATCAGCTTGATCTTCATTACATTGCACATTATCTTGATCATCATCCTGGCTATCGGTAATAGCATTTTGACTGTTGGTTGCAACATTTTTTTTTTCTAGATTTAAGCACTGTTGTTCGGCTAGAGTTATGGGTTCTTCATAATATACAAATTTGTTGTAGTCTTATAGTTCTTTTGTGCTTTCCAGCTCATTCTTTTCTGCAAATTCATCAATCTTTACATTTGCACTTTCAACTATTTTGTTAGAAGCCTTGATTAGACATTTAAAATCTTTGTTCTTGGTAGAATACCCCAAAAAAATATCTTCATCACTTTTTGCATCATGCTTTCCATTTCTATCATCCTTTAAGACATAAAATTGACTACCAAATATTTTGAAGTAGCTTATATTGGGTGTTTTACCATACCATAGCTCATAAGGTGTCTTCTTTGTGTCCTTCTTTAATTGTACTCTGTTAAGTGTATAAACAGCAGTGCTAATAGATTCCCTCCAGAAGATTTGGGTGATGTCCTTTTCTATCATCGGTGTTCTTGCATAATCAACTATTGATTTGTTCCTTCTCTCAACAATCCCATTTTGTTGTGGTGTTCTTGGTGCAGAAACTTATCTTTTTATACCATACTCATTATAGAAATTAGTGAATTCATCTGATATAAATTCTCGTCCTCTATCTGACCTTAAGCATTTTAGATCCTTACCACTTTGTTCTTCTACCATAGCCTTATACCACTTAAACATCTTGAATGCTTCAGATTTTTCTTTTAGAAACATGATTGTCATCATTCTAGAGTAATCATCAACAAAGAGAATAAAATATCTATATCCATAATAACTCTTTTTCCTCATAGGTCCACATAAATAAGTATGGACTAATTCTAGAATATCATCAGATGTATGGGTTTTACTTTTGAAACTAGACTTTGTCATTTTACCTTTTTGACAATTTTTGCACATGATGTTGTTTGGCTTTGTCATCGTCGGTAAGCCTCTTACACTTCTTATTTTTCTTATTTTCACCATGTTGTCAAAATTCACATGACACAATCTTTTGTGCCACAACCATATGTCTTCGTTTCTAGTCATTAAGCAAGTGGTGTTAGTATCATTTAGATAGAATAAGTTACCTTTAGTTTGTTCACTGGTACCAATCAATTTTCCTGATTCATTGAAGATCTTTTCCTTCTTGTTTTCAAATGCTACTCTGTGACCTAAATTATTCAGCTAAGAAACACTTAACAGATTATAATTCAATCCTTTTACCCAATAAGCATTTTCACATTTAATCAGGTTATTCAGCATTATTGTTCCTTTACCTTCAACTAGACAAGATGTATCATTTTCTATTCTTACTGTACCACCATTATAATATTCAAAAGTGTTAAAATTTTCTTTTTCACTGGTCATATGGTAGTGCAACCACTATCTATAATCCAGATATCATTCTTACTAAGCTTAGATATGAGTGCAGTTTCTTCATACCTTTCATCTTCATCTGAATCATCCTTCACAGCTACAAATACCATCTCGATGTCATCGTCAGGTTCAGTGTCAGTATCTTCATCTTTGCAAGAAGCTAGGTATCTAGCCTTTTTTCCTTTGTCCTTGTAGTCTTCGGTATCCTTTCTTTTTGATTGTCGGTAACCTCTGTAATCTTTGTTAGCATCTCTGTCAGATTTCTTCTCAAAAGATCTATCATTACTTCTGTCATCTTTTCTTTTGTTAGGACATCTTGCAGCAAAGTGTCCAATTTCTTTACAATTAAAGCATACAAGTGGTAACTTGCCTTTGTCTTTACCTTTTCCTCTTTGTATTCTTCTAGCCATAAGTGCTTCTATTTCATCTAGATCTTCTTCTTCACTTTCACTTTCACTGTCCATTCTAGATGAATATCTATGATTGGTTTTGCTTATTTTCATAGAAGACTTAAATGCAGACCCTAAGCTTTGTAAGACACTATTGTCAAAGTTATTCATCTCAAATGAAATCAGTCTACCAATTAGGCTATCACGAGTAACTATATTGTTTGCTACTACTCTCATTTCTTGAATAGCAGAGACTCTAATAGCATATATAGGCAGTAACGTTCCTAAGATTTTACTTACCACTATTTCCTCTTCAAGTGTACCTCCAACACCATGTATAGAATTGACTAATTCTTTTATTCTTGTGTTATACTGTGTGATGTTTTCTCCTTCTTTCATTCTGAGATCGTCAAACTTTCCTCTAAGGATTTTTGCCTTAACTCTTAGAAAATTTGCATCACCTCCATGTACAAGCTTCAATTTCTCTTACATTTTCTTTGTAGTTGTGCAATCTTTGACATCTTCAAATTCAACATCAAGGAGTGAGGATGAAATCTCTATAACCATGCAGTTATGGTCATGCTTCACTCTCAATTGATCTACTATCAATGGTCTTGTAGGAAACACATATTCAATATCTAAGTATTGAGTGACATCATTACCAATACCTGATAAGTGGAGTCTTATCCCGCTTTGCCATGAAGCAAAGTTGTCTTTGTTCAACTTGGGCACATCTCGTCTATTCATCTTGTGATCTTTACTTAGGTCTTGAAACCTTCCTTCTAATGACACAAGCTCTGATACCAATTGTTAGTAATAACTAAGAGGGGGGGGGGGTGAACCAGTGGTCTCAAAAATTTGTCCTTTAATCACTAATCACCGATAAATACACCTTAGATTATTAAGTCCCTACAAGATGCATGCCATGAAATACTTATACTAATTAACTATCTGTCAGTTTACCTTATCTGTCCTTATTCTCTTTGATAACTGATAAGCAGTAAAACTTATTTACCAATACCCAGTAAATATGCATAGTATACCAATCAATCCATAAATGCATATGTGAAATGTAAAACAATAAAGTAATAAACCATATACACATAACACATGGATTTTAACATGGAAACCCTATTAAGGGAAAAAACCACTGGGACCAGTACCCCAAATTTTCACTCTTCTGAAGTGAGCCCTGTTAGGAACCAACCCTGTTAAAGGTTACAAACATTCTATTAAGTGTAACCTTGTTAGAGGATTTTATACATAGAGGTTGTCACTTAGTATCTGGTATCTATTTTTCTACCATCCTTTAATCAGCCTCCTTCTTAGACTGTCAATAGTCTTTAGTCAAATCTTGCTACCATCTTGAATCAACCTTCATCTTAGGCTGTCAATAGGCTTTATGCAATTTCAATGCTACTTTCATGAATCAACCTTTTTGGCAATCTGTTAGGATATACCTCAATTATAGAAGATGGTTAAGTCCTTCTCTATTAAGAGACTTGATGCTTCAATGGTTAAACTGAAACACTATGACCTGTTTCTAATGCAACTTGAATTGCAAATTTTTAGATCTATTTAAGTACAATACCTCTCTAATCAATGTATCAATTCAAATATTTGTGCTTCACACTTTCTTCTCTATGATGTTGTGCTTCACTGTTCATCGGTGTCTATAGAATTCCTTATCTCTCATTCAGCTTGATTGATCAGGACTGTATGAAGTTATCCTTCATCAGTTTCTTTTCAGCATCCTCTTTCTATTCACTCCCCTTCCATGTATGTGATTGCTTGTGATTCACATATCTAGAAATGAATTATGCTTGTCTCTTATATAGACATGATATTCCTTTATTCTTGATTCTTGATTCTTGGTGTGAAAAACAATTTAGCCAATCTGATTTATGGCTTTAACTCCTAATTTATCTCATAGTTATCTTCTTTCCAACTGTATAAATCTTCTTTAAATATATTACTTAACTGTGGTCAAATAAAACAAATGAAACCACTAGTTAAGTCTATCCTTAAGCTCTGCCAGCTAGATATTTTGTCATTTTCTGAACTCTCTGTTCTGTCGGTCAATTCTATAGTTAGTCATTGGTGACAATTGCTAGTTCCATCGGTGTAACTCCAGTTAGCTTTGGGATATCCATACGTCAGGCATCATTGAATTTTTCTCGTCAGGCAACTCTGTTTTAAGCTCGTCGAGCATCTTGTGATTTTGCTTCATTGGACAACACTGTCTTTTGCTCGTCGGGTATCACTATGAATTTTTCTTTGCCTTTACCGATGGTGTGCACTCCGTCCGTGTTGTCTATCACTTAGTGAATACTTGAATTTTATGCATTGTTGAAAGCATAATCTTTGTTCCATTGATTCTCTAAAGTCTTTAGCATTATGTACATGACCGTACATATGATATCAAGTAGACATCAATGACAATACAAACCAATAACTGATTTAATGTCTTGCATCATCTTCAACTTAACATTATCAAACATTCAATCAGTTACATGTCATCAGGAAAGTCAGATCCACTTTTTGCAGGATGTAACTGATTGGCAGTTCTTGGTCGTTAGGTTGAACTGAAAGTCTATTGGTTTTACTTCATTGAACTGATCGTCGGGTTCCCTTCATCTGTCGGGCTCCTTTCTTTTCTATTTCATCAGGTTGCACTATTGGTTACTTGTCGAGTTCCCTTGTCCTTTTTTTCATCGGGTAACACTGAATATGATTTGTTAGGATGCTTTGTTCTTGACAGTATTGGGTAACCTTGGCGTCGGGTAGTGTTGTGCCCTGTCTGTTGGTGTAGTGTAAACCGATGGTGTAGATCATGTTTTTCCTTGTATATACTAATGGAAAAATATAATGCCTTCAATCTCCCCCTTTGACATTAGTATCAAAAATTGATATGTTCATAATACTAAAGTGTTTAGTATGTACACCATGTATATATCATTGTCATTGTATGACTCCCCCTAACTATATGTGTCAATATAGTATAATTATATATGTACTTGTATACGTGCCTCTGTACTATACATTCCATGTTCGTTGCTCTTTCAACTGACTGACTGTACAAATCATTTTGTCCTTTTATTTCCCCTTTCTTTTATTTCCCCCTTCTTTTACTGTGATTGTACATATCATTTCCCCCTTTTTTTTATACTCGTAATAAAAATGTACAACTTATAAGTTGTCAAAAATGTGACAAAAATGTGTAACTTATAATGTGTCAAGAATATGTGAGTGAGTTGTCTTGATATCTCCGAGCAATTTCTCCCATTTTTCTTTTAGGAGTTCTAGTGCCATGTGCTCTAGCTCTATTTGGGCATGCATATCATAAATTTTGTCTAGGACAAACAATTCTGGGGTGGAAATTAGTGCTCTTGCCTCTGTCATATGTTTTTGCAGTAGTGAGAGTGTCGGTAAGAGTTTTTCTTGAAGCTCATTTACCTCATCTCTGAATTTTGTCTCTGTAATTTGTATGTCTTGTCTCAATTTTTGAGCTTGCCTGAGCTGCTCACTGTGCAATTTGATTGCCTCTTCAATTTTCATGAGACTTTGTGCACTTGTTTGAAGATCAACATCTATTTGTTCTATCTTTTTGGCATACTCCTTGGTGAGTTGATCAAGCATGCATAACTTTTGTATTAAGGTTATAGCTTCTGAGATTATTGGATCTATTGTGCTAACCAGTTCATAAAGCTTTAACTTTTGCAATGCCACTTCTTGGCTTATCTTCTTGGCTAATTTGAACTCATACTTCTGTTCAAGTCTATCCTCCATAGCCTTCTCAGCATCTATGTTCTGAGATGTGATTGCATCTATGAGAACCACTAATTGATCAAGCATTGGGGCTATTTGATCAACATCTACATTAGGTACAATTTGTTGAAGTATTCCTCATGATACTTCAAGTACCTTTGCCTCTTTTGTGGCTTTTCTCAACTTTTCTTGCATTGCTTTCCTCTCACAAAGTCTTACATACTTTGTCAATTCAGTTGGATCCAATGTTTTGGGATCACAAACTGGAATCTCAATGATTTCATCCAATGTTACTAGATTCCTATGCTTGTTTTCTTCTTCCTTGAGATTTGTGTGGATACAGATGTATGAACTACCATTGCTAGTTCAATTGTCTTTTCTAATGCGATCGGTGAAGGCTTTATTGAAGAAGCTTATTGTATTTTCTGCTTGAGGCTTACCTGTCAGTTTGGTGAAGATGTCTCTCAATCAACCTTGGGTGTCTCTGCAGATTTCTCTTCTGATTTCTTCTCTTTCTCTTCTATCTTTGCTTCTTCACCTTTTTCTTTCTGCTTGTCCTCTTCTACTTTTTATGTTTCTTCTTTACTTTGATCAGTAGATTTATCTTTATGATCATATGTTGCAGCTTGCTCTATGGTTGTATCCTTTTTTTCATTGGTTGTGTCCTTTGTCTTAGCATCACCCTTGTCCTCGAGTGTGCTTGCAGTATCTTCTACAGTAGATCCTTAATTACCTTCTACTGTATTTATGGCCTTTATTAGCACTGGCATATTATCCCAAGTGCTCACTTGTGTTGTATCTTGATTTGTGTCTTGATCATTGGTTTTAGCTTGTTGAGTAGTGACATCTTCATATTTTTGAAGTTGATTAGTAGGGTCTATTACTGTGATGTCAATAATTGATGTGTCTAGCCATATTTCATCAGGATCATCCATGTCCTTGTTTGCTTGGGTCTCCATTTTTTGTTGTTTGATTTGATCCTTGAGAGATATAAAGATTACATCATCTTCTTTCTGTAGATCCTTATCAAAGTCATAATGTATGATGTCTTGAATGTTAAGATCATCCATGACTTTGTCCAAACCAATTGGTTCCATGTCTTCAACATTGTCCAAAGCAATGCTCTTAGGAATTACTTTATCTTTTTCCTCTTGTACATGAGGTGTGTTGGTGAGAAGTAACTGATTCTCATGACCTGTTGACTCTATAGGAAGATCTAAGAGTTGTCTCCATTTGGTCTCAGTCATGGTATCTAGCTCTATAAACTTATCTTCTAGCACTTTTTAAGCTCTAATTTTAGCTAAAAATTTACTTGAGTGCTTCTTCATTATTTCCTTGATTTCTTCCATCTTTGATTCGGGAGGCATAAGTGTGACAAGTATCCTCTCCCTTGCTTCTCTTTTTGTGTTTAGAGCATATGACCATTGTTGAGATATTTGGTTACCCAGCTATTTGGGTATTTAGTTGACAAATTCAGCTAGTACATATTTGAATTTTATCATTGCCTTGATGATTGCATCTTGTATCTTGTTTTGGTCCTCTGGCTAAAGTTTATCCCATTGTTTGATTTTCTTATCAGATGTGGTGCCAGTTGCAGCAATAGAATCAGTAGCCTCAAAAATTGTTTGATTTCTGAAATTTTTCTTAACTACATCAGGCTCATCATCTTTTGAATCTTCAATGTCAGCTTTAGTCTTGACCATTCTCTTCCTCCTGTTAGTGGGTTTTTGTTTCTTTGTTTGCTGCTTTCTTTACTTTGTTGATTGTTTCCTCTTATAGGTCCATACTTGAACTTTCTTCAGAGGTGTAGTGTCTTTAGTTGTTTGACTCCTTTTTCTCTATTTCTTTCTAGGAGGTGGAGGTGTATCAAATTTAGTATCCTCAGAATCTAATTTCCACTCATCTTGCCCATCACCGATGGTACCCTGTTCATCAGTTTCCTCTATTTGTTCCTCCTCATTAACCGATAGAATCTTTTCAAGATTCTTAACCATCTTATTCTTTTTGTTGACATTCTTCTTGATGACTAGGCCTATTTTTCTCTTTCACTTGGCCTCTTCATAAGTGTCAAACCTTGGTTGTTTGTTGTCGATTGGCTCATTGATCAATGCATCAATAACATTGGTTGCTTGATATATGTTGATTTCATAGTCAAGAGGGGCTAACCAAGCTATTCTTGGTACAACCATTTTTATGTGTGTGAAATTTGTATCCACCATAAAACATATCTCACCCCTATGTTTTTCAATTAGTTTCTCAGGGATCCTCACTCTTTCCATCATCTTTTCCTTGAATTCAAGGAAGTATGCAGTCATAACTGAATCAAAATTATCTCCTAGTGACTTAATAAGTTCACTAATTTGCAGTGTGACTAGTTTTGTAGTATCCCATTTCACTTTTCCTACTGAAGGAAAGTATTCTTGAAAGTAGAAAAATATACACATGATAAGTGAGCCGAACTTACATGTGTTAGTTTTTAAAGACCTTATTGTTGTCATGTTCTCATCAAGTTGTTTTAGTAGGATCTCAGACAGATCCATCTAAATTCCCTTTGTCACTATCTTGTAAGTTGTGCTTACTGCTATAGATGCAATGTTGTTAAGCCTTCTTGCTTGGAATATCTTATATCCAATTACACATGCACCAAACCTTAGTTCCTCATTAGTGATGGTGTTTACTTTTAGACCTCTGTTATCCCACATAGCTTTTGTGAGCTTTTCAACTTCTAGCCTAGAGGGATGCTTATGTTCCTTAGGCTTGTCAGTTATTGGATAACCATTTACATCATGAAGGACATCATTAGTGATTTTCTTGGTTGATCTAACCATAACTTCTGATCATGCATTTTGCTAAGTACCAAAATAATCCAGTCGGTTTTGAAGTCCCTCGGGAAATATAGGGCATTAGTTATCCCTTTTAACTCTAAGTGTTTGTGCTCTTCCTTCAGGTTCCCTTCTGCATCAGATAGCTTCTTGTAAGCTTCACCCATCTCCAGATCACCTAAATCAGTGATCTTGCAGTGAATATAGGACCTTACATCCTCTACTAGAAAAATCCTAGGTGGAATCTTAGAGAATGCGTCGGATTCATCGGGTTGGAGTGAAATCTTCATGCATATCTTGTACTTTGGTTCCACACATGTGTTGTTTTTTATCAGCCTAACCATATTCTTCTTATCATTCTCAATCTTTACAGTTCTTGAAGTGGTTGCCATCATTTTTCAGATTTAGGGCTTTCTTGAAAATAACAACAGAGTTCTTCGGTGCCCTCGGTACTTACTTTGATCTTTGAAATTAGTGAGTGATCTATTTGGAGTGTGTTGGATCGAGTCGAGGTCGCTCTGCTATCTAATCTTTTATCACTTTGGTTTTTCTCTGTATTTTCTCTTCAAATCGCGTGTGCAAAATGAAGTTCTCTCGTTGAGTATTTAGAATTTTTCCCTAAGTATGTCATAAATTCTCAACGACTCATCAGTTCATGAAGACGGAGTTCGTCAAGAAGAATCTCACATAACATTGTTGGCATTGACATGATGCTTGAGATAGCTATTAATATTTCTTCTTTCACCGACGAATATCAGTGTTCTGTCATGACAACATTATAACTTTGCTTTCTTACTGACGGGTGTCAGGTTACATTAGCAACTTAGCCATTTTATGTGTTGACCGACAATTCTTGGTAAGTGTAGATAGCTTATCCTTTATGTTCACCAATGATTTTTGGTATGTGTTTACTAATGGGGTTGTTTTCTCAAAATTGTAACAAGTAACATAATATGCATCTTTATTTATGTAGATTTTGACTATCTATCAATTGTAAAATGGAACTGATGCAAAATATGACTTGGTGTAGTGCAGTTCCATACTTACTTGTTTAGCTTAAGTGGGGGTGGTTATGTCACTAGATCCATTGGATGGGGTGTCACCATTTGCATTACTTCGTCCAGCTTCACCATTGCTTGAAGCTTTTCTCCACATTTTGTCTCTAACCCTTTGGATATCTTCAATGGTGTTTCCATTGGGATATATGCTTGTCTCTATCATTTAGTCTTTGCAGTCGTTTTTGAGATGACCAACTTTGTGATAGTGTAAGCATGCCATTCTGGGGTTTTTTCAACCTTTGGACCTTTTGGTCCATGCTCTCATATAGTTTGTAGAAATGTGACCATATCTACCACATATTGTACAATTTATCCATGTATTGTAGTCCCATACATTGATTACTGATTCTCTTTGGTTGATAGGGAGTTTCTTGACCTTTAGGCTTCCATGCTTTCCTTTTCTTTTTCCAGCATTCCATACTTGTGTGCCTATTCATTTTGAATGTAGGATAGTATTTGTCCATGTAGATTTCCTTCTTTGGTTGATCCATCTTAGACTTACATTCATATGCTTTATGTCCTTTCTTGTTACATTTATAACAGAATCCTTTGAATTAAGATGTAGATTTAGGAATACCTTTCATTTTGTCTCTACACACATTTGATGTGTGGCCTTGCTTTCCATAGTGTTTCCATGTCAGCTTTCTTGGTCTTGGATTTTCATAGACATTCTTTGGATTGGCTTGATTTGATGATTCTCTATTTTTGGTAAAGCCTAGACTGTTGTTGTTGTTGACTCTTCGTTGTCCTTCAAGAAAATCATCCATTCTTTTATTTCTTTCTTCAGCCTTTCTGATAATTTCATTATGATGTTACTGAACTCTAACCTCATGCTTTATTTTCTCATTCTCTTCTCTTAGTTCACCAATAGCCTGTACTCTTTCAATGAGTTCTATATTCATTTTTTTTTCTTCTTGACTCATAAGAATAATCTGATTTGTAATCTCATGGTGATGTTCAACATGTCTTTGAATTTCTAACTCCTTTTCTTGTAGCTTCTCTGTAATCTTCTTCCTTTCATCAATAGCTAGTGTTCTTTATGTTTCATCTTGTCTAGTAGAACTCATCACATCAGTCATTCTTACCATCTATGTCGAAAAATTTGCAGCATCCTTATTTTCTCTATCAGATGATGATTGATCTCTTTTAGATTTGTGATGTTCTCTTCTGATGTATCTGATGCATTACTTGTATTTGATACTAAAGATTCAAAGAAATATCGAATCTCTTCTTCGTGATAATCTTTTTTATTGCTCCGAGTTTCCATACCTTTTCTCTCATCCAACAACTCTCTCATCTTGATTCTCGCTTCTTTATACTGTTCATAAAACATCTGGATTTCAAGCTTTTATTCTCAATATTTTTATCAAGTTTGTACTTCTCCATTGTATGATATTTTATCTTAAGCCTTTAAGCTTTCCAAGAAGATACTTATCTCTGATACCAATTTTTGGGATTAATGGGAAGTAGTACTGAGAGGGGAGGGGTGAATCAGTACCTCTAAAACTTTTAACACTTTTCACCTTTGATCATTAGTAATCATTTTTTATAGTATTATTGACCATTTCTGATGTTCTTATGCATGTAATATTAATTCATAATCTTTAATTGTTTGAAATATTCATAGAAAAATTCATGAAAGTAATAAACACATAACACAAGATATGATATCGTAGAAAACTCATGTTAGGACCTAAAAACTGCGGTGGGGATGACACCCACAAAACTTCACTATTTGCAGAATGGAAGGGGGTCGGTAAAGGCTTACAATTGATCACTTCTGATGATCTACCCGGTTAGGAGTATTAAAGTGGAGACCTGCTAAGATCTACTCTGTTAATAGATTTTAGCAACACTAATGAAGTGTGCACTCGGTTAAGATATTTACAATAGGACTATTAGGTCCACCTTTCTTGAAAGGATTTCTTAAGTGTACTACACTTGTTAGAATGAGTACAATATGTTTGACTTGACTGTATGAAATCTATAATTTCTGATCATAGATCCATTAAAGCTTTCATAATATGAATATCACCTATAGTGATTGATTAATACCTTTTCCTGCTCGTCGGTAGCCTATGTTCTGTTGTTGAAACTGATTTGATCCTTTTCTGTCCTTCTACATGAATTATCTTGTCTGATCCTTAGATTCTCTCAGTGGCTACAATCATCATTGAACAAAAACATGTTCACAATAGATTGAGAATCTATTTATACAAGTATTTGACCTATTCTAGAATCACGCATTACAATGTTAACTCTTGATCCAAGGTATACAAATTGACCTTGATCCTTTAGTTTGCATGTTTTAAAATAGTTAAACTAATTAAAACAATAATAATTACATTGCCTCATCCATACATAATGGATTTAAAACAAATCAAGAAGCTAAATATGCAACTTCAGTGTTTTATCTGATATGGAAAGTCAGATCCACTTTTTGCAGGATGTAACTAACTATCGGTTCTTGGTTGTCAGGTTGAACTGAAAGTCTATCGGTGTTCCTTCATTAAACTAATTGTCGGATTCCCTTCATCTTTCAGGTTCCTCTCTTTGTTGTTTTGTTGGGTTGCACTGTTGGTTACTCCTTGGGTTCCCTTGTCCTTTTTTTCATCGGGTAACACTGAATAGTGTTTGTCAGGATGCATTTTTCTTGACAGTATCAGGTAACCTTGGTGTTGGGTAGTGTTGTGCCCTGTCTATCAGTGTAGTGTAAACCAATGGTGTAGATCATATTTTTCCTTGTATATACTAATGGAAAAATACAATGCCTTCACTTTAACAATAGCGTCTATCATTCCTCCCAGACAATGACAGACTTACCTCTCTCTCTCTCTCTCTCTCTCTCTCTCTCCATCTTATGCATGTGCATTTATTTTGCATAGTTTTTTTATCCTCTCCATGGCTTGTGTGGGATTCTATGTATTATATTTATTTCTTATGTATAAAGTGTAGACACCTAAAACTGGGCAGGTGCCTTAGAATCATCCAAATTTGCAAATCTTAGCCAAATGCTTCAAAATGCTTCAAAATGGACCAAATCAACTCAAATGGACATTTATCAATCAAAGTGGAAAAAATCAAGTTAAATCAAAGGATTAATTAACTATGACATCAAATAATCAAATATAATCCTAAAAGGATCAATCAAAACTATATAATTGATTTTAATCAATTAATTGTATAGTTTTAATCAAAAATCAAATTGAACCTATTCATCCCGACATGGCTAATTTAATTAATTGATTGAATTAAAAAATCCTAATATCTTTCAACATGAATCTGAACAACCAATAGGAATTGAGAACACAAAATCACATGGATCACTCCTAAATTTGAATCTCAATCACTCATTTTCAACTTTAAATATCAATCACTCAAAATTGTCCCTTTGTCTCAACCTTTGAGATAACCATTTAAATTGTCCCCCCATTTGAAACCATCTCAAAGCCTTTCACTCAACCAAGGCTTAATCATGATCAATTAACTCTACCCACTACATTTGGAAATTTGCTATAAATACAAGCTATTTTTAAGCATAACATATCCTAGAAAATTTGAATGCAAAGCATCAAAACTATAGGCAATTTCATAGCAATCTTGAGCATTTTTTAGAGTTTTATAACAAATTGAGCATTATGGAGAGGATTTCATGAGCATTTGAATTCACAATTGTTATCATTTGAGAGAATTTAGCTAGATTAGGCACATACTTTTATCAATTTCTCATTCTAGGATTGTCACTAGTAGAGATTAAGCCTGAGAGCTTTACTAGCGTACTAGTTAGAGAACCATGAGATGTTTAGTGATTTAATTGCAATTCTTTTGATTAAATTGTTTATGTTTTTTCATAGAATTGTAGTTAAATAAATTAATCTCATGAAGGTGTAATTAATTCACACACAAATGGCACCCACCATGGGGCTTTAGGCCTCTTATTCATCATTTTTCAAATTTTTGTATGTGTTTTTCTTCACTTTGTGCAAATTTTGCAGATTTTTAGGGAAGTGACGCCTATACACATTTCAACGATGCCTGCAAGAAGTTAAGTGACACCTATAGAAATCCTTCTACTTTTGTCTTTATTTATGTGCCGCTTGTGAGATAAATTGTCACTCTTGTGATAGTAATGCATCACCTGTGCCTCGGGAAAAGCCGCCTAAAAACTTTTAAATGATGCCTAGTAGCTTTTGTTTCACACAATTTTAAGTTTTTGTCACGTCTATCATTTAAATTTTTATGCCTAGCAGAGTTAAATAACGCTTAATTCACTAGAAAGAAATGCCTATGCTATTTTAAATAACGCCTAGGAACATTTTAGTCATGCCTGCTAGTTGTTAAATGCCGCCTACTACTTTTTATATTCTTTTATTGATTAATCATTGATTTCAGATTTCTAACTCTCTGTCTGTCTATTTTTTGCAGATGAACAGGCATCCAAAAGCACAAAAATGAAAAAGCAGAGTTACAAAGGAAAGCAAAGAAGTAAGAGCCTTTAAGAAATACTCTAAAGATTTGCATAATGCTTCTATTTTATAGAATCTAGAAGTAGAAGAACACTTGTATAAGAACTACATAAAAGTTAGAAGTGCATACAAGAAGAAGTTTCCAACTCTCAATTAAGTTCATGTTTTATGTTCTTAAAAGTTGTTTTTCTTGCAAATTTTAATGAAAGAACTTAATTGCATTTGTGCTTTTGTAATTTTTTCTTCACATTGATTGTTTGTGTTGAATAACTTGTTGGAGGAGCCGGAGTGGGAACTATCACCACTAGGTGAGTTGAAAACTAAGCAAAAAACCTCAAAAAAGTGCCTAGCCTTAGCTAGCTTCAAAAGAGGTAATCTACTTATCAAGCTTGTTTTACCTTAGCTTGCGACATTTCAATTTAAACTAGTATAAGTAAGGAAAACCCTATTATTGTCCATTTAAAACAAAGCATTAGGCATATGCTCTCAACTTCTTATAAGTTGATCAAAAAGTCAAACATGTTGCGTTTGAAATGGTAGAAAGAAAGGGAGGATAAATTGAACCACACACTTCCATATTAAGAAACCTCTTTGTAACAAGGTTGAAAAAGAATCATAGTGCTTGAAGTGTTTGGAAAGAAGAAAGACAATAGGGATATGCTCTTCACTCTTTGAGTGAATCAAACTCCCAAACTTGTTGGACTAAGTTCATTTTCCATTTTCCATATATATGTTAGTTAAAATAGAGCTTTAGAGGGCCTGCCTCACAAGAATTTCATTACAAGGACAGTGAGAGGGAACGACCCAAAGTGGGAGACAATTACTTTTACCATGATACTATCCAACCCACTATAAATAAATGCATTCTTCCTTAATGATAAGGTGACTATATTGTGTGCAAGTTTCTTCACTTCCTCGAGTAGTCTTTTGGGATTGCACAAAATTGTAGTTTTGTGCATCTGGGAAGCAACTTGGTATAATTTAGAATGGAGGTGATCAATAAATCCCAAATTAGTAGCAATCCTACCTTCTAGAGCCAAAAGTGTTTAAAAGCCAAATCTGACTTTAGGTATCTTGGGTGGAAGATATTCTTGTTATGTACCTATTAAAATGACTGAGAACATACACATTTAGTGTTGTTTTAGGGACATGATGCAAAATTTACGTGTGTGTTGCATTTGTTTTCAATTTTTCAAGCAAGAATATTCTGAAGACCTGATCAAAAGATTTAAAATTTAAAAAAAAAAATCAAGAAAAACAAACTAGATCTGCAAAGTGCCACCTATGAGCAGTTAAATGACACCTGTGATACTTCAAACAATGCCTGGAAGCATTTCAATACAGCCTAAGTCACTGGAAAGTGACACCTAGAAAGTTTTAAACAACGCCTATCAATAGGCAAAAGCTGCCCGCTCCACTGCAAAGTGTTGCCTACACAATTTCCAGTAAATGCCTATAAAGTTTTAAATCATGCCTATAGACAGGCAAGTGACACCCAGAAACAAAGAAGGCCAAACAGTGGATACTTCCCAAATACTTGGGAAAACTTGGATTTCATATTTGAGTAGCCTTTTGGGTTTTTTAGCTATTTGTAAGTTCAAATTGATCAGAATCCCTAATTTTGGACATTTTTGCAAAAATCATAAGGGATTGATCAACTTAAGTGAGAAAGTTGTGCAGGAGCACCAAGGATCAACATGAAGACTATGGACCAAACCATGAAGAATATGAAGGAATGGAAGGCACCTAATGGCAGTCACAGGTCCAAAAGGATCCTAAATGCTGCAAATCATATCAACTATAGTGTATTGTCTCCTATAATGGTTTGATGCCATGAAATAACATTTGCATATAAGGAATAAGTTTATATCCTTGAAAGGATTGAATAAATATAATCTGGACCATTAGTGTCAAAGGGTGTCTTAGGGTACTTAGCATTATAGGAATGATGCAATTAAGTCTCCTAGGTGTTTGGAAACCTTTGGAGTTCTTAAATTCTTATTTACAAGGCTTTTAAAGCATTTTTAAGTTTAAAAATTCAAATATTTAAAATGTAACAGCTAGTATCCATTTAGGAGGGAAATTGGTTTTCCTTGTTTAAAAAACTTAACAAATCCCTCAAACTAGTTGGAAGAGGTTGGGGAAGTTAAGTTTTGGTTTCTATTTGTACTTGGTACTCCATTTTACGAGCAAGGAAGCCTAGAGTGTACTGACAGTCACTGAGATTTCAATAAAATACAAATTCAGTCTGCAACTTTTGTGTTTCATGCATTTTTGAAAGGTTTCAATACTTTTTGGTTTGGTTTTCAATTTCATGTTGGAATAGTAAGAAATCTAAAACCAATCATTACCCAGTTCAATGCATTGAGAGTCATCTTTCATGACTACTGTTATTTCTAGCGAATTAAAGTTTGATTTTGTTAAGTTTTTCATATATTTTGAAGGTTAGGTTGTAAATAGGATCCATTCCATGGGTGAAGAGGCCTAAGATCCATGGAATGAGTAAACTAATAATTTATTATAAGTGCTAATGATCTTACTTGCAGAGTTTTGAAGGAAAAGAAGTGATCACTGACTGTAATTGTGAAGTTTCTAATGAAGTTGATTTCTGAGGAGTAGAAGTGGGAGATTAGGCTTAACAACATAGCCATTTTATGTTTGGAATGGTATTGTGGAGTGGTATGAATGGTGAATCAACCACCAATTGATCCTGGAAGAGTGTGGAAGGTCAAGATTGGCAAAGAGCTAGATTCAAGGGTTTGAAGTAACCAAATTGGGACTTTTGGGGTTCCTTATGTTTTGGGTCTAATTCCTCTTAGTTTTAGAGGTTTTGAGTCATTTTAGGTCATTTTCCAATAGTTGAGACCTTGGGAACATGCCTCTTATATATTTTATTTGTTAAATCATCAAGTTTTTAGTGCATTTGCAAGGGTACAGTCAGAATACTGTAATTTGGTCCAAATTACCTATACCTCAGCCTTTGATATGTTGTCATATGGCCAAAAGGGTGTCTGAATATGCATTTAGTTCTCCTAGTGTTTTGGGAAAGTGAAGATTTTGAAGACCAAAAAGGTAACTATAGGGCTACAAGACTGTCTAATTAGGTCTCTAGGCCAATTTGAAGACATTTTCATCATTGTGAGTAAGAGATAATTCTAGAAACCACAAAACCACTTGAATATGTCCTTATATACAAAATATACATCAAATCTATCATTGGGTTGCATCTAGAGTAACCTTGGTTGAGTTGAGTCTCTTGAAGCCATTGTGCACTTGGAAGGATAGTTCATTGGTAAACCAAATTTGTGCATCTTACCTTGCTAATCAGATCACCACCCTATCAAATGCACCAAGTGATATTAGAGCCACAAGTAGATCAGGTAACATGTCTGAAGGAGAAGAGGACTTGCTTACAAGGATGATAAACATAGAGTTGGCCAAGATAGTCAAGGAGTAGTTGGCAGACAATAGGAAGTTGAAAGAAACACTGGAACAAAGGGAGAAAGAGAACCATGAGAAGGAAAGAATGATGAATACCATGATGGAGAGAATCCTAGCACTAGAGAAGAGAGACAAAAGCATCAGACTGGATGAGGAAGTAGAAGAAGGAGATGAAGAAGAAGAAGTATCCCAAGAGGAAGAGCAATTAGACCCTGAGGATGAGGGGATAGCTAAGTTGGTGAAGGACATAAAGAATGGAGATTCAAGGGTAAGGATAGACTTACCAATGTATGGAGAGAAGATGCATGATGAGGAACTAATAGATTGGTTCAGTGCAATTGAGAATTTCTTTGAGTGTGAAGGAATAGGGGAAAAGGAAAAAGTGAAGATTGCAAAGTCCACATTGAAGGGACATGCATTATTGTGGTGGGATTGTGTTCAGGCAAAAAGATGGAAGAATGGGAAACCCAAGATCACATCTTGGTATAGAATTATGGAGAAGATGATGACAAAATTTTTTCCAAAGGATTATACAGTACAGTTATACAAAAAAATGAGAGATTTTAGACAAAAGGATATGGATGTACAAAGGTACACTGAGGAGTTCCATAAATCAAATATCAGAACAAGTCATGAAGAAGTGGAAGAGAAGGTTGTAAGGTACATGGAGGGGGGGGCTAAGGTTCAACATTCAGGATGAACTTTATCTTACTGTATGCGGTAAATTTGGCCTTGTTAATTCACCATACACTTCAACATAGTCCTTCTTCACCAAGTACACACAAGACTGAATATGAGGTTATTCATCCTATCTGCCTACATGATTCAACTTGTTTCCTTCTATCTAGACGGGGTTTTTGAAATTGCTCTCAGAACAAGAGTCTCACAACCATGGACCAATCTAGGAATGAAGGATTTATCATGATGGATGCAATACAATGCAATATTCTGCTAAGAAATGAGAGATATGAGATAATCTAAGACATGATGATCAATGCAATTATTCTAGAAATTGAAGCTATTCTATTGCAAAAAATAATATTATTCTATATGAAGCTATGACAATAATTCAGTATTCTAACAATGCATATTTTCTTCAGAAATTCAGGGGGTTTTGAATGAAGAATGAGAGTTCTTTTATAGACTCAGAAATGATCAGAATAGAAACTTTCCTCTTTGAAATAAAATAGATAGAATAGCCAGTTTAAGAATAGAAAGCTTTATTCAAAAGAATACAATAAATTTTTTTCTTCCTGCTTTAACTATTTTCTTTTTTTGATTTAATTATGTCTTATTTGAATTAAATTGTTTTCTTTCTCTTTAAAGCACAATTAATTCAAAGTTTCCATTTTTGAATAAAAGAAATATTTTTGATAGAATATTCAGTTAATTAAATAAATATGACCTCATAATTGCTTTTTCTCAATTATTTGAATAATTAAATTCAATTATTGAAATGAGGATATTTATTTAATAATTAAATATGATTTAATTCCTTTCCCATGTGTCTCAGCTAAAGAGGGTGAATTTAATTTAATTAAAGTGCTAGGACTTTATAATTAAATTAATTCGATCATAAGGTTTGTTTAGCCAAATAGGTATTTAGGAATTAA
>MU226155.1:1945885-1956418 GCA_018584345.1 Thuja plicata | reverse complement strand
AATAGGTATTTAGGAATTAAATATGATGTATGATTAATGTAGATTTAGGATTTTCTACATTTGACACTTAGGTCGAGTAGAGTCAGTTAAAACTCAGAATTGCCTAGTACAATAGGACTTTGATGATTCGGAAGAATAACAAATGCAACAAAATTGTTAAGGTTGCACGATGCCAATTTTGGGGTGTTACATTTTTCCCCTCTTTGAATTGATGTGCAAGCAGCACATTGATTCAAAGATAGTCTGATGCCTGAAGCACAGAAGAATAGATTTGAGAATTGATGATGTAAAGATTTTAGAGCCATCTCCAGAACAGAGCTTGACCCTCTGAAGTCTAGGTATGGTTGCCAAGACGCTGGTCAGATAGATATATTTCACAAGATTGTCTACAGAATGAGGCTCAACCTTCAGGAGTCAGGGTTAGATTGCCCCGATACCTGTCCCAAAAGATGGATAAATATCTTTCACAAGGTTATCCCCAGAATGAGGCTTAACCTTCATGAGTCAGGGTTAGATTGCCCTGATACCTGTCTCAAAAGATAATGAGTAGATTAACATCTTTCACAAGGCTATCCCTAGATTGAGGCTTAACCTTCAGGAGTCAGGGTTAGATTTCCCTGATACCTGTCTCAAAAGATGGATTAAATATCATTCAAAAGGTTATCTCCAGAACGAGCCTTAACCTTCATGAGTCAGGGTTAGATTGCCCTGATACCTGTCTCAAAAGATGGATAAATATCTTTCACAAGGTTATCCCTAGAACAAGGCTTAACCTTTAGGAGTCAAGGTTAGATTGCCCTGATACCTGTCTCAAAAGATGGATAAAATATCTTTCACAAGGTTATCCCCAGAATGAGGCTTAACCTTCAGGAGTTAGGGTTAGATTGCCCCGATACCTGTCTCAAAAGATGGATAAAATATCATTCACAAGGTTATCCCTAGACCGAGGCTTAACCTTCAGGAGTCAGGGTTAGATTGCCCCGATACCTGTCTCAAAAGATGGATAAATATCTTTCACAAGGTTACCCCCAGAATGAGGCTTAACCTTCAGGAGTCAGGGTTAGATTTCCCCGATACCTATCTCAAAAGATGGATAAATATCTTTCACAAGGTTATCCCCAGAATGAGGCTTAACCTTCAAGAGTCAGGGTTAGATTGCCCCGATACCTGTCCCAAAAGAGGACAAGATGTAAGGAACAAAGATGCCCTTATTGATTGTGGAGTATCCAGTTTTGATCATGAGGTACAAAAAACTGAACATGCCCCAAGTGATGAGAACTTTTGAAAATCAGATCAGATTGATTGAAATAGATTCAGTGATGTAATCATCCTGCCCCCTCGGGAGCAAAATCAAAAGATGACACGTCATAATGATGATGGAGAGCGAAAAATAGCAGATAGATGTGGAGTCAGAGATCAAGAAGAACTCAGAATAGATTATGAAAGAATGCAGAAGATTCAGAATCAATTTTGAGTGATTTCAAGGTCTGGTTGACCAAGTTTGACTAGGGTTGACTAGAGTTGACCAAAGTTGAATTTTGAAGAAAAAAGTCAAATATTTTAGAAAATGATGATATGATAAGATTTTGATGAGAAAGCGATGTCAGAAGGGTGACTGCACAAGCGTCCGATCACGTCAGTCCCAAAAATTTTAAAATGCGATTTTGAGCTATATAGAAGTGTCAGATTTCAATTTTGATCATGAAAATAGATTCAAGACGGTCAAATTAGGTAGTGGTGCAATTTTCACGCAAAACGGAGCACTTTGAAAAATTAGGTCAAAACCTATATAAAGACGAAAAGGGTCATTTTCAAATCATTTCAACCCTTTGACTTTGTGAATTGAGAGCTCTGAGTAGAAGATAAACTGGTGGTCCCCTATAGAAACCATCAATTTGAACGTTCCAGGAGACATAGCCGGCCTACAGCGTACGGACCACCTGTAAGTAGTCGATAAACCTCCCTGTAATTCAAATTTATGCATTTTTGTCAATTTTTTGCTCGTTTATGCATGTTTTTAAATTTTGGGTCACGGGTCTTCGCACAAAGTAGTTTCTTCACGTGCCTCGTAGGGAAATCTCATGCGAAGAAACAACTTCTTCGTGCGAACAGGCATAAAAGATCACACAAAATTCTAATATCGCGTGATGTGAAGAACTTCTTCGCGCGAAATTATGCTACCTCGCATGAAAAAAAGTGGTTAGAATCAGCATGAAATCAGTCTGCGTCACATCCAATAGCTTTTGTGTCAGCATCGTTAATGTCTGTAGGATGTCTTGAATGCTTTCTTATCGCATTATGCTTCGATTATTGTCGATTACTGAGAGTGCTCTGTTGTTTGCATGTCTTGCAGGTTGACTTTCCAGATTTAGCATTCAAATTGCATCATCTAGCGATCAATAGATTAGTATCTCAATTAGATGATGCTGAGATGGCACATATAGCCACATTGAGATTGAGCACATTATGTGATATACCCAAGATTCGGGTGAATCACGGACTACTAGGGGCATTGGTTGAGCGTTTCCATTCAGAAATGAACATGTTTTATTTACCACAGGGGGAGATGACCATTATTCCCGAGGACATCTATAGGATCCTGAGGATACCATTTGTCAAAGCTAGAGTTGAGTACGAGACATGGCCCAAGATGGGCACAACAGCTTTGAGAGAGGTCTTTCAGGATGATCTCGTGATGGGCAGAGCGATCCCTTGGGAGGATCTGATCGGTTCATATGGGGTGACCCATAGGTTTCCAGTAGTACTAGCATGCTTCCTTGGGTGCTACTTGATGCTTGACCGTGGACAACACGGGTTAGAGTGTGGCTGGGGCAGGATGCTACAGCTGATGATGGCATGACCACGACACTATGGATGGGGCTAGTGTATGCTAGCACACATGTATCACGAGATGCATGAGATCACCTATCGGGAGGTGAAGAGTATGGCAGCAGGGGTGTTTGTATTATAGGTATGGGCTTGGGAGCATCTTCCCGTCACAAGGCCCATTTGTGAGGACATGAGACAACCCTTGGAGCCCTATATTTGCTGATATAGGGGGATGATTACCTAGCCTGCGCTCGGTAAGGTTGATCAGTGGCGAGCTCAGCTTGATGATTTACCAGGAGTGATATGGAGGCTTTGGAGGCTAACAGAGGCCTAGGATAAGGCAGCACAACAGCTGAGTCATATGTTTTTCTCCCTGGCCATGATAGGGCGTATGATCACAGTCATTGAGAGATTCCCGCAGAAGCGGGTATGGCGGCAGTTTGGTCGCCCACAGGACATCTCCCAAGAGTATATAGTATACTCAAGATTCATCAATGAGGTCAGGAGGGGTTGGGGTATGCCCTTAGACCAGGGGCATATGATGATTGATATCTTCTCATTGGTCCCAGTGCAGTGGGATTACCTCAGAGACATAGCACATGCCAGCGTGACCACCGAGTACAGGGAGCACTTTATCACGCACCCTTTTCCAAGGTTCACAGATTCAGTTGGTGTAGCAGGTAGAGGACAGGTAGTACCGCCATAGGTTGTATAACCACAGGTGGCACAATAGGTACAGATGCCACCTCCATAGCAGAGGGCACAACAGGGGCCTCGACCCTGGATAGTTCAGGTGGACATCCCCACCCGACATATGGGGATGGATGCAGGAACTGGTGGCAGTGGTAGCACTAGGCAGTCTCGGTGACGACCGATAGAGCAGATGATCGAGGTGCAGTAGGTACCTCAATAGGAGGAGTTATAGGATGAGGATCCTATCCAGGAGGATCAGCCTGCGCAGGACAGAGCGCAGGACCCAGAGCAATGATCCTGGGAGAGAGCGAGGCAGCTCGCTAGACAGGTGGGGGATCTGACCATCCAGTTAGCTGTGCAAGATGCCAAAGTGGTGAACCGAGATAGTGAGATATAGGATCTCTGAGAGCAGTTGTGAGAGTCGTAGGAGGAGGTGCATCAGTAGACGACATGAGCAGCATACTACTATGCCTCCTATATAGGTGCGGTGCCTAACGAGGCATCTCAAGTAGCCAGATTCTTGATTTATGCGAGAGGATCAGAGGGAGCATAGAGGGTGCCTCCTCTAGATAGGGCCCCACCTCCACCTCCTCCAGGTGACAAGGGAGAGGGAAAGAGTTAGGCTGATAGATAGAGATATGAGATCATAGGATGCATCTGATGTGTTGGCATCTTTGTATTATATCACCATTTTGAGATAGATCGTGCTCGAGTAGCACCATTTTGTATTTGTATCGACACATTATATATATATATATATATATATATATATATGAGCTCATCTTTTGGTATCATCGCATATTGTATTTTGTCTTTTATGATATGTTTCCTATATGCTTAGATGTTTAGATGATTTATAATGTATGCAAATGGATGAACATGTTTGAAAGATATGTATGAAATGCACATGTATGAATGTAAAGATGTATGTATGTAAATGATTTATGCAAATGCAATATGTAAATGTGATGTATGGATGATTATGAAATGTGAATATGAATATGTATATGGTACTAACATCTCATGTAGGATGACAAATGCTAACCAAAAGAACATGTGACAAAATGAGAGTGAGGATCGAACACCTGTGCAGTCATGATGAAACGTGAATGGTGAAGAAAAAGAACTCTCCAAAGTATGAACCCAGAAGAATGCAATGAAGAGAACACTGAATCATTGCCACAATGCAAGTCTAGAATGAAAATGAAATCCTATGCTAGATGCAATATGAAGGTGCAATTCTGGGACATGGTTGTGAGACCCATTGTATATTTATCATCATTGAGCATTTTTTGGAACATCAAAGTCGATACAACCCTTACTGGCGCAAAAATGCAACCATAAGGATTTGAATATGACTTATCATCGGATAAAATGTAGGAAACAAACATAAGCACCATGGCACAAAAGCCAAGATGACCTGAACATTGTTTCTAGTTAATGTTGCGAGAGTACACCAGTATCGAGGCATTCAAAGCCAAGATAACCATGAGTGTGATCATGCGTAAACAAATAGATCAATAACAAACAAAATAATAACAAACAGAGCAATAACAAGAAAGGCTATAGTACCGACCTCACCATGGCATACAAATAAAAGAAGATTGAGGGATGTGAGGTTGTTCCACCTTATTGCGGGAGCTCTTATCAAATACACCCTGTTTATTTTACATTGCTAGATCGTCAGGACTATGCCAACAAGCAGTAGACAAAGAAAATGTCAATTAAATCCATAAGAATAGATAGCATACAAAGAAATATTCAATCATAGCTCATCCTGTTTCAAAGTTGTCGCATGTATATATGTATGAGGTGTTGAAAAACACTATTGTGCTTGTGTGTGCATTGTGTTTGAATGTTATCGATAGATGTTTACATTTGAGATATCCGATATGTGTTAAAAAAACATAGATGTGTCCAAAGATAATTTTAAAAAATATTGTTATGGTGGTGTTGAAAAACACCAGTTTGTGTCAGTAGAGAGTTGTCCTTGAGAAATGACAAGATTACTGACTCAGGTGTAAACCAGAGATGTGATCAAATGGGGGGCCTATGCCCCCAAGTAATGATGACTAACTTGACGTATGTTGTGAGGAAAAAACAAATGTGATTGCCCCCAAGCGTATGGCACTGAATCAATGACAAGTCAGGAGGGTTCACAAAGGAACCAGAGTGTCAAAAAAGTGACTAAAAGATATGTACAAACTAAAGCATATAATCGTCAAGACCAAGTATCGATAGATAGAGCGTGTGAGTATAACTCCAACTCTAACAAATGTGAACAATCTTGATAGAGTAGCGACAGTAGGTAGATGCAGTGAGAACCACTCGTAAATGACGTGAGAGATGTTCAAATGAAATGATCGTAGTATAAGCTATACATCAGTAGGCAGACATAGTGAGAACCACTAGTGACTGATGTGAGGGAGATTCTCAAGAAGATAGAACCCTGTATAAGTGAAGTGATAGTAGGTAGACAGAGTGAGAACCACTAGTGACTATCACAAAGTAGATCCAAAAGATAATAAGACAATGCCCCCAAGAATAGGAGGGTTGCCCTGAGAGTATGAACAGTTTCAATCCATGTGAGTTGGTGTCTTGACGAGAACTGAAAGCAAATGAAAGCAGGGAAGCAGCAATGTAGGAAAGAAAATGTGTGAAGCCAAGTGGTACTGCGATAGATATAGAATTGTGGAACAAGAGGCACCTGTTTACCAGGTTTTCACCTTCTTGGTAGAAATTCTTTTTTTGCTACCATGACGCCTGTTTGTCAGATTTTCATCAATGGCACCTTTTTTCTTTTTCACTTTTTTTGTATTTTTTAATTTTTTAACTTTTTTGTATTTTTGGAATATATGATTTTTTTGGAGATACATCAAAGCGCCTATTGCTAGGTTTTCACTAAGATGATCATTTTTTCAAGACTTTTTCAGATTTTTAGAATTTTTTCAGGACTTTAGTATATACATGAGCATACTGAAGGTGTCTCAGCTATAGAACCGCTTCAAATGAAGAGCGTTGATGGGCTCTTTGAGTTTTTCTCCTTCAGTAGTAGAGAGTTGATAGGTACCAGACCCAAACAGTGCAGTAACAATATACAGACCGAGCCAATTAGGTTCAAACTTGCCTTTTTGGACCCGATGTTGCTGATTCTTAGGGTTCTCCCTCAGAACGAGGTCACCCATTTAGAAGTCTCTTGGTCTGACCTTCTTGTTATAGCTTTTAGACATCCTCTTTTGGTATTCTCTTAGGTGATCAAATGCCACTTGGCGATGTTCATAAAGTAATTCTAGCTCTTGTAGCTGAGATATTCTAGTATCTTCATCAGTGATGAGGCCCTTCAGAGAGACTCGCAAAGGAGGAATCTCGACCTTAATAGGTAGCACAACATCTTCTCCATAAACTAATGCAGAGGGTGTAGCCCCTATTGGTGTTCTTATACTTTCCCTATATTCCCAAAGAGCTAGGTTGATCTGGAGATGCCAATCTCGTCTGGACTTGTGCACTGTGTGATGCAGGATCTTAATGATTATTTTATTGGAAGCTTCTGCCTATCCATTACCCTGAGGATAATAGATGGAAGACCAGTGTTGAGTAATTTTGAATTTAGAGTAGAGCTCTGTCAAATCCTTGTTTTTAAATTATCCCCCATTATATGTGATAATCCCTGAGGGTACACCATGCATGCAGATGATGTAATTGAGAATAAACATTGCTACTATTTTGCCACTAGCAACAGTGAGAGGGACTGCCTCCACCCACTTAGTAAAATAATCCGTAGCTATAATGATAAACTTATGTCCATTGGAGGATGAGGGGTAGATCTGACCCACCAAATCAAAGGCCCATTGCTAAAATGGCCAGAAAGTAATAAATGGAATAAGCTCCTTGGCTAGAGCATGAATCAGGTTTCCATGTAATTGACATTGTTTGCAAGACTTAGCAAACTGTGTTGCTTCTTTTTCCATGTCTGGCCAATAGTAACCAGCTCTAATAAGTTTGCAGGCCAATGTCAGGCCATTAGAGTGTGACCCACAGATGCCTTTATGCACCTCTACTAATGCTTGTTTGGACTCATCAGGTTCTAAACACCTAAGGAGCTTACCGTCTAGACCATGTCTAAACAAGTCATTAGCAATGATGATGAACTATGAAGCACTATGGATTAGGTGACATTTCTCATTCTGGGAGTAAGTGTCTGGAACAATCTGGTCATGTAGGTAGGAGAAGATGTGATGGTAGCGAGATGAGTCATATCCTATGACAGAACAGATCATCCGGGAGTCAGGGGAGTCATAGGCTGGGTAGCATAACATCTCCACTAGGGATTCATGTCTAAAATTGTTTTCAGGCATTTGCAGCATAGAGGCAAGAGTAGCCATGGCATCGACCACTTTATAATCTACCCTCGGAACCTGTTGAAATGTGATATGAGTAAAGTAATATTTAAGATCATCAACCAATCATTTATAAGGTACCAACTTTTCATCTCTTGTCTGATAGATATCATTGATCTGGTTAATGACCAACTGGGAATCTCCAAGAACATTTAGTTCATCCATGCACCACTCAAGGGCGATCTTCATACCGTTGATGAGAGCTTCGTACTCGGAAATTTTGTTCATACAAGGAAACAACATTTTGTATGCTTTTGGTAATGAGTACCATTGAGGTGTAATGAATAGTATTCAAGCACCTGACCCCTATTGGGAAAATGAACCATCAAAAAACATAGTCCATGAGCGATGCGTAAGAAGTAATATGGACTCATTTGGAAATTCAATTTGCAATGGTTGATGATCAACTAGAGGTACTTCTGCCAAATAATCTGCTATTGCTTGGCCCTTAATGGCTTTCCTTTCAACATATTCAATATCAAACTCACTAAGAAGCATGACCCATTTGGCTAGTCTACCTGTGAGGGTAGCTTTGCTGAGTAAATATTTTAGAGCGTCAATTTTAGCAATTAGACGTGTAGTATGAGCTAGCATATAGTGTCACAATTTTTGTGAAGCAAACACCACTGCAAGGCAAGCCTTCTCTATAGAATAATATTTCATTTCATAGGAGACCAGAGTTTGACTAATTTAATAGATAGCCCTTTCTTTCTTGTGCTGATCTTCTTGAGCCAATAGGATACCCAATGATGTATTCGTAGCAGATATGTATAGTATGAGTGGCTTCCCATGAATGGGAGGCATCAAGATTGGTGTGTTCGCAAGATAATGCTTGATTTGTGTGAACCCTTCATCACATTCTTTATTCCACTGATAAGTCACACCCTTGTGCAAAGTCTTGGTAAATGGTTGTGACTTGTTCGCCAGTTGAGAGATAAAACACCGGATAGACTGCAAGCGGCCTTGAAGTCCTCTCATTTGTCTAATATTTTTTAGGTGGTGACATTTCTAGAATAGATTGTACTTTTGTAGGATCTACTTCAATACCTTTGGTAGAGATAATATAGCCAAGTAACTTACCAGATGTTACGCCAAATGCACATTTCTTAGGATTGAGCCTTAGACTGAATTGTTCCATATGATCTAGTATAGGACCTAGATCAGCAAGATGTTTCTTTCGGTGCATGCTTTTAGCGAAAGTGTCATCCACGTAATCTTCCATAGTTTTATGCATCATGTCATGAAATATGGTGGTAACTGCTCTTTGATATGTAGCACTGACATTTTTGAGTCCAAAGGGCATGACATTCCAACAGAAGGTACCCTAGGCACATGTGAAAGCTATTTTCTCTTGGTCCTCTGGCACAATTTTTATCTGGTTGTAACCAGAGAAACCATCCATTAGTGAGTACATTTCATACCCAGCTATCATATCTATGATCATATCAATATTAGGTAATGGAAAATCATCCTTAGGAAATGCCAAATTCAAGTCTCTAAAGTCTGTGCAGACCCTTATAGATTTATCATGTTTCAATACTGGAACAATATTAGAGATCCATTCTACATAATCAATGACTCTGATAAACACTTCCTTAAGAAATTTTTCTAATTCAGCTTTGACAAGTAGGGCTACATGTGGATGCATTTTGTGAAGCTTCTGCTTGACGGGCTTAACACCTGGTGCAATGGATAGATGATGCATGATTAGATTAGGGTCTAATCCGGGCATATCTAAATATTTCCATGCAAAGTTAATCTTTTTCTTTCTGAAGAATGTGGTGAATTCCTCTCTTTCCGCCTCTGATAGTGATTGTGCCAAGTGAATAATCTGAGGTTCTGCCTTTGTACCCAAGTTGATAGGTTGAGTTGGTTCAATAAGAACATATGATCTTTCCTGAAAATGACTCGGAAGAGCATCAAGTATGTGGTAAATTTGGCCTTGTTAATTCACCATACACTTCAACATAGTCCTTCTTCACCAGGTACACACAAGACTGAATGTGAGGTTATTCATCTTGTCTGCTTGCATGATTCGACCTGTTGCCTTCTATCTAGACGGGGTTTTTGAAATTGCTCTTAGAACAAGAGTCTCACAACCATGGACCAATCTAGGAACGAAGGATTTATCATGATGGATGCAATACAATGAAATATTATGCTAAGAAATGAGAAATATGAGATAATCTAAGACATGATGATCAATGCAATTATTCTAGAAATCGAAGCTATTCTATTGCAAAAAATAATATTATTCTATATGAAGCTATGACAATAATTCAATATTCTAACAATGCATATTTTCTTCAGAAATTTAGGGGGTTTTGAATGAAGAATGAGAGTTCTTTTATAGACTCAGAAATGATCAGAATAGAAACTTTCCTCTTTGAAATAAAACAGATAGAAAAGCCAGTTTAAGAATAGAAAGCTTTATTCAAAAGAATACAATAAATTGTTTTCTTCCTACTTTAACTATTTTCATTTTTCGATTTAATTCTGTTTTATTTGAATTAAATTGTTTTCTTTCTCTTTAAAGCACAATTAATTCAAAGTTTCCATTTCTGAATAAAAGAAAGATTTTTGATAGAATATTCAATTAATTAAATAAATATGA
>MU226155.1:1931555-1945758 GCA_018584345.1 Thuja plicata | reverse complement strand
AAATTAATTCGATCATAAGGTTTGTTTAGCCAAATAGGTATTTAGGAATTAAATATGATGTATGATTAATGTAGATTTAGGATTTTCTACATTTGACACTCAGGTCGAGTAGAGTCAGTTAAAACTTCAAATTGCCTAGTACAATAGGACAATGATGATTCAGAAGAATAACAAATGCAACAAAATTGGTTAAGGTTGCACGATGCCAATTTTGGGTGTTACACTTACTACCGCAAGGAAAATTGATGAATGTTATCAATTAGCCATGAAAGATGGAGAGTAGATAAGAAGAAGGCATGAGAAGTATAATAACACAAGAGGAGGATCTTCTAAGAGAGGAAGAGGTGGTAGAGGCACCACTAATTTTCAGAATAACAATGATAAATATAAAGATAAACCATACACATCAGAGACAATAGGAGGATATAGAGGAGGAAGAAGTGGAGGAAGATGAATGGAATGTTCACAGGAAGGTGCTTTACTTGCAATGAGGTGGGTCATCATTCCTTTAGATGTCCTAAATAGAATGAGGACAAGGGTAGAGACAGGAGAGTGAACTTGATGGAAGAAGACACAAAGAGAGAAGAGCAGCAAGAGCCCATTGTAATTCAACCAAAGGATGGAGAATGCTTATTGATGGTAAGAGGACAACTATGACATCCACAAGTGAGTATATTCAGATCAAATTTCTTAATTCAAGGTAAAGTATGTAGACTCATTATAGAATCAGGAGCAAGTCATAATGTTGTGTCTCATGAGGTTGTTGGGAAGTTAAATTTGAAAAAAAAATTACATCCTAACCCATATTATGCTACTTGGGTAAATGTGGATCAAAATTTGTTGGCTAGTACTCAAATCATGATTGAATTTTTAGTTGGAAAGTATAGAGATAGGGTATTGTGTGATGTTTTGGATATGAGTTGTGGGCACTTGATCTTAGGAAGGTCTTGGAAATGGTCAAGGAATGTTATTCATGATGGATTCAAAAATAAGTATTTGGTTCACCATGAAGGCAAGAGATATGAGTTGCAACTATTAATAAGCCACCAAGAAGAACCAATACTTATGTGTTTTGGGCAGGAGATAGCAAAGAAGGTTCAGTATGATACTGGATGGAAGAGGGATAAGAAAGTACAGTCAAGAGGCTACTATGACAGTCCTAAAGGTGGAGAGCTTTGGGACCTATCCTTTGTGAAATTTGGGACCATAAAGTGTCCTATGATACAACCAAAGCATAGGAATGGGGTAGAGATGTTAGATTAGGGATCTAATCCATGGAGTGGATCAAAGGAGGACTTCCAACTCTCTCACTGTCCTTCCCAAGGACAATCAACAAAACCATGTTTTTCTTTTAATAAATTGTGTGTGAATAAAGGTTGGCAAGGTGTGAGAAGGTAGATCACTTTGGGAGATTACTTCACCCCTACATTGCAGAGATCCTTTAAGCCACACAACTCTTGGGACAATAATTCCATTGGTGGTGGGGAGTATGGTGCAGGAGCACCAAGGATCAACATGAAGACTATGGACCAAACCCTAAAGACTATGAAGGAATGGAAGGCACCTAATGATAGTCAGAGGTCCAAAAGGATCCTAAATGGTGAAAATCATATCAACTATAGTGTATTGGCTCCTATAATGGTTTGATGCCATGAAATAGCATTTGCATATAAGGAATAAGTTTATATCCTTGAAAGGATTGAATAAATGTAATATGGACCATTGGTTTCCAAGGGTGTCTTAGGGTATTTAGGATTATAGGAATGATGCAATTAAGTCTCCTAGGTGTTTGGAAACCTTTGGAGTTCTTAAATTCCTATTTACAAGGCTTTTAAAGCTTTTTTAAGTTTAAAAATTCAAATATTTAAAATGTGATGGCTAGTAGCCATTTAGGAGGGAAATTGGTTTTTCTTATTTAAAACACTTAACTAATCCCTCAAACCGGTTGGAAGAGGTTGGGGTAGTTAATTTTTGGTTTTTATTTGTACTTGGTACTCCATCGTACGGGCAAGGAAGCCTAGAGTGTATGTATAGTCATTGAGATTTTAATAAAATACCAATTTAGTCTACAAATTTTGTGTTTCATGCATTTTTGAAAGGTTTAAATACTTAATGGTTTGGTTTTAAATTTCATGTTGGAATCATAAGAAATCTAAAACCATTTATTACCCAGTTCAATGCATTGAGAGTCATCTTACATGACTGTAGTGTCATTTCCAATGAATTAAAGTCCAATTTTGTTAAGTTTTTCATCTATTTTGAAGATTAGGTTGTAAATAGGATCCATTCCATGGGTGCAAAGGCCTAGGATCCATAGAATGAGTAAACTAAAAATGTACTATAATTTCTAATGATCTTACTTGCAGAGTTTTGAAGGAAAAGGATTGATCACTGACTGTAACTGTGAAGTTTCTAATGAAGTTGATTGCTAAGGAGTAGCAGTGGGAGATTGGGATTAAAAACATAGAAATTTTATGTTTGGAATGGTCTTGTGGGGTGGTATAAATGGTGGATCAACCACCAATTGATCCTGGAAGGGTGTGGAAGGTTGATATTGGCAAAGCCGTAGACTTAAGGGTTTGAAGTAACCAAATTGGGGCTTTTGGAGTTCCTTATGTCTTGGATCTAATTCCTCTTATTTTTATAGGTTTTGAGTCATTTTTGGTAACTTTCCAAGAGTTGAGACCTTGGGGACATGCCTATGATATAGTTTCTTTGTTAAATCATCAATTTTTTAGAGTATTTGCAGGGGTACAGTCAGAGTACTATAATTTGGTCCAAACTACCTATACCTAAGTCTTTTCTATGTTGTCATATGGCCAAAAGGGTGTCTAAATATGCATTTAGTTCTCCTGGTGTTTTGGGAAAGTGAAGATTTTGAAGGCCAAAAACGTCATCGTAGAGCTACAAGACTATCTAATTAGGTCTCTAGGCCAGTTTGAAGAAATTTTCATCCTTGTGAGTAAGAGATAACTCTAGAAACCACAAAAAAACTTGAATATGTCCTTATCTATAATTGGGTTGCATCTAGAGTAACCTTGGTTGAGTTGATTCTCTTGAAGCCATTGTGCACTTGGAAGGATAGTTCATTGGTAAACCAAATGTGTACATTGTACCTTGCTAATCAGTCCGCCACCCTATCCAGTGCATCATAAAGACAACATTTTTAAATTCAATTCATGTCCATGCCATCTTTTACACGATCCCACTACATTAAGAATGCCCTGCAATCAGATGGTTCATATCTAAGGCATAAACTTCCTTTCCCAAATGACACATTTACTTCTTCAAGACAAATGCAAGAACCTAAAAGAGAAGAAGAACCAATTATGTCTTTCCCCTTTTGAAAAATGGACCTTGATCAGATCAACCATGCTAATAAAGACATGAATAATAATGGAGGTGGTGTGGTTGATAACAATAACAATAATGGGCAAGGAATTGACCCTAATAACCAAGGGTTAAACAATAAAAATAATGGAGGAATTGACCCTAACCACCAAGGGGTAAATAAAAACAACAATGGGGGAAAAATTGAACCTCATGATGAAGAAGCAACCGAAGAGAAGGTCAACGAAGCCATGCAAAGTCCCTTCTTCATGAAACTTGTGGAGAAAGTGTTGGATAGAGATAGGGAGAAGTAATTTTTAGGCCTTGATCAAACGGGTCTTAAACTCTCTCACGATTATGATCTCAATCAACTTAAAAAAAAAAATGCTGAGGAAAATCTAATTTATATCATGAACAAACAATTAAAACTCTTCCAAATGCAATTGGACACAATGAAACAAAGCGGGGCTCCTAAACCCTTTTCCATCAAATTTTTGTATCCTTTTCCATTCGATAAACCCCTAATTATGGTTCCATTCCCAAATAATGTTATTTTTCCTAAATATGACAATTATAAAGGAGAATATAATCCCCAATATCATTTAAGGGAATTTTGTGCATTAAGCCTTGAGTTTATGCATGATACAATGTATTTATTGAGGTTGTTTCCTAGGAGTTTAGGAGGCATGGCATTGGAGTGGTTTTCCAAGTTACCCTCTGACATCTGAAATTTCAAAGAGTTGGCCTCAAAATTCATGACTAATTATTCCTACAATATTAAACATGAGGTTAAGATGATAAATTTATGTAATACCAAGCAACGAGAGGGAGAAGGATTCCTACTTTTCTTACAACGATGGAGAGCGGTATTCGCTAGATACCCTTGAAGTGTAACTGAAAAAGAGAATATGGACATCTTTATTAATAGTTTGACTAATGAGATGAATTACTAGTTAAGGCTACAATTCCCTAGGTGTTTCCAAGACCTAATTCAGAATGGGGTTACCATGGAAGAGGTATTGGTCAAAAGTGGAGAACTTAAGCTTTATAAAAACAACAACAACAATACCTCCAATAATAACCAAAATAGAATAACCGGTTTTGTATGAGGAATAACAACAAAGGAGTGGTCAATGATGGAGTTGTAGAGGCATATAATTTTAAGGCCACCCCTTTAAATCTTACCATAGGATTCACTCAAGCTAAGAATGTGACTGAAGAACCCAAAGTACCTTTCAACAACAATTCTAACAATAATAACTTTGGGAACAATCAAGGGGCTAACAAGCATAAGCCATTCGTTACATCAACTCCTAAAAGAACATTCACGCCTTTGGGTAAACCACTTGAGAAGGAATTAAGAACCCTCATTTCTAATAATCTTATTGACTTACTTAGAGCTCAACCATATGAACCAAAAATAAAACCTACATGGTGGAGTGAGTCTAGTCATTGTGAATACCATAGAAATCGAGGTCATAAGATAAATGATTGCATGTGTTTGAGACACATAGTGCAAGATCTAATTGACAATGGTGTAATTAAGGTAGAAGGACCTTAAAATAATGAAGATCACACATAATTTAAAACTCCTTTCTATAAACATGAAAAGGGTGAATCTTCCAATGCTCACAATGGAGGGAATAATGGAAACAATTTGAGAAGCAACAACAATGTAAAATTTTCCCATAGCTATGACAATACTATTAATGCCCTATCCTGACATGATAGGACTATTAATGTTGTGGTAATCAAAGAACAACCTATTCAAGAGACCTCTAATGTTGTAACTAGGGGGAAAGCAGCAAGAGTTACCCTACGAGGAAGTGCCCCTAAAACCTTTGGTCTTACTTCAACAAATACTTTGGCTAAACCAACATCTTCTTCAATAAAGCCTTATAGTTCGGTGGATCATTTGCACAAAACTACAACACAAATCTCTATCTTGGAGTTATTGAAACTATCTCCTAATCACAAAGAAATCTTGGAGAAAGCCCTAGTGGAAACTAATGTTCCTATAACCTTGGAGGAAGATAAGTTTCAAAATATGGTAGGACATCTCATAGCTCCTCATAACCTTTCATTCTCCGAAAAAGATGATATGTCTATTACCCACCCTCAAAATTTTCCCTTGCATATAGAAGTGTTAATCCAAAGGCATAGGGTTAAAAGAGTTCTTATTGATGGGGGATCCGGTCTCAATATTTGTACATTAAACCTTGTCAAGTCTTTAGGGATATCTGAATCATCCATTAACCCTAAAAATAAAATCACCATTAAGGTTTATGATGAGGAAGAAAGGTCTTCAAAAGGCATGATTGTTTTACCTATCCAAGTGGTACCTATCAAAAAACATACCATATGTCAAGTTCTCGACATGAAATTAACTTATAATATCCTATTAGGAAGACGTTGGATTCATGAGATGAAAGTGGTACCTTCTACTTATCACCAATGGATAAAATTTCCACATAAGGGTGAAGAGATCACAATTGGAGGAGATTATGATGCCTTTCAATATTTCAACACATTGAATCCAAGTCATGAATTATTTATTCCTCACAATAGAGAAGGAGTCATCCTTGATGACTCTAATGAAGAACATAAAGAGGAAAGTTTGAAGTTGACATCAAATGTTACCTCCATCTCAAACCCTAATCAAACTAACTCAACTACATCAACTAAGGGAAAGGAAAAGATGAGTTATGAGGGTCAAAATTCACATGATAATTTAGTTAAGACTTCCACATTTAAGATGGAAATTTCAAAGCCTTCCAAGGAGGAAAGAGAACAAGCTAAGAAGGATCAATATCAAAATATGAGTGAATTGATGCACACCTTTGAAAAACAATGTAGAATCAACTCCAAGGGAGTGGGTGAATATTTTGTTTCCCTATTTGATTTACCAACCTCTCCTAGGACACATGGAAAACCATCAAGTTCTCATCCCCCTCGTAAATATAACTCTCATTTTGTAAGAGAGAGTGACAAATCTGCCTTAGAGAAGGAAGGATAATGAAGTACTAGAATGGCTCTATAAGGAGGAGGACACTTCAAATAATCCCATAGAAAGAGTAATACATCAACATTCAAATTGATCAATATGGAAAAGGGTATCAAATTATGTAAAAAATGGGATATAAGGGAAGAGGACCCTTAGGATTTTTAAATAGAGGATTATTAGAACCCATTGAACCAGCTTGGAGATCAAAAGAAGAGAAATCCAGAATAGGTTTTCAACACAAAGGAGAAAGTTCAAGTCCAATGCATGCTTTTCATGAATGTGTGCACATGGTAGGTTCCAAAAGTGAAGATGATTCCAGGGATTATGAGTGGGATTCATTTTTCGAAGAATCTTGTCATGACATAAAAGTTGATGTTATTCACACATATGAAACTATTCCCAATGTCACAAGTCAAGACAATGAACATCAAGATTCAAATTCTACACAAGTCTCAAGTGAACCTCAAGAATCTAACATAGGTCAAGCATCTAGGACTAGTCAATGGATAGGTGAACCTTGGGTACCTTAGTGGGGGGGTGATTCAAATGTTGTATTTAATCCACATGTATTCTTTCCCATGGAAATGAGCGAGGACTCTAGTGAAGGAGATTTTGATCCTACTTCCATGGAACATATTGAGGATTCCCATGTCATAGACCTAAGTGATAAAATGTAAAAACCTTCAAATGAGGTCATGTCCTTAAACCCTTTGAATGACAATTTTCCAAATGAATCCTTATCCTTAATGCACCCCAAACTCATTGATTGGGATTTATCCGAACCGAATGACTTATTATACTTTCCCAATGACCTTGTAATGGCCCAATACCTAAATGCGGTTGAACTATCTTATTACATCAATGAATACAATCTAGACATAATTCTAGAGGTAGGGGTTCAACCTCTCAATCGACAAAATAAAAGAAAAAAATACAAAAAAATGAAAAGGTCTAGTGGTGAAAACCACCATGTGGCAGTGCTAGAACCTAAAAATGTAAAAATATCAGATGTTTCCAAATGTGAAAACCCAATTGTGGCACCTAAGGAAGAGAGGTTGGATACCCTACCTAAACATGAAGATGAAACATCACTCATCCTTATTGAACCAATGGAGAATGTTAACATTGGCACTGAAGAGGATCCCAAGTTTATTCATTTAGAAGCATCTTTGAGTCCATCAGAAAGGAAGGAGTTCATCGAATTATTTCAAGAAAATAAAATTAAATTTGCATGTTATTATGTGGACATGCTAGGGTTATATCTAAGATTTATAATACATCATTTAAATGTGAAACCCGGTGTGAAATCTGTAAATAAAAAATTGAGAAAGATGCACCCTCATGTGGCACTTTTAGTAAAAGCAGAATTGGAAAAGCTACTCAAGGTTGGATTCATAAGAGTGATTGCATATACAGAATGGATATCCAACATTGTACCAATCACAAAACATGACAAATCCATTTGATTTTGCACAGATTTTAGAGATCTCAATCTTGCTTTCCCAAAAGATGATTTTTCGCTACCTAGCATTGATACTATATTGGACTTAACAACGGGTCATTCTATGTTTTCCTTGATGGATGGATTTAGTGGATACAATAAAATTCAAATTGCACCCAAAGACCAAGAAAATATATCTTTTACATGTCCATGGGGAACCTTTTTTTGGAATGTGATGCCCTTCGGTCTCAAACATGCTTAAGCAACTTACCAAAGAGAAATGACCACCATCTTCCACGATATGATGCATACCTTTTTAGAAGACTATGTGGATGATATTCTAGCAAAATCACATGAAATAAAGGATCACTTACCAATATTAGAAAATATCTTCACAAGGTTAGAGCAATTCAAAGTGAGACTCAATCCAAAGAAATGTGCTTTTGGAGTACAATCCATCAAACTCTTAGGTTACATTGTTTCTACAAAAGGCATTGAAGTAGATCCTAAGAAAGTACAAACAATAATGGACATGGAAACTCCTAAGAATATTGTCCAAATGAGGTCTCTTCAAGGAAAGCTTCAATCTATAAGGAGATTCATTTCCTAATTGGTGTAAAAATGCCATTCATTCACAAGGTTGCTACATAAAGACACCATTTATACATGGGATGAAGAGTGTAACAAAGCTTTCACATTGTTAAAAAAATACTTGGTGAATCCACCCATCTTGATGTCCCCTATACAAGGAAAACCCTTGTTACTTTACATATCACCAACGGAGAAATCTTTAGGGGTCCTATTGGCACAAGAAGACAATGAAGGAAAATAAAGAGCCATTTACTACTTGAGTAGAACATTGATAAAATATGAATTGAACTATAGCTTCATGGAAAGAGCTTGCCTATATATGGTGTTTGCCTCTCAAAATCTTAGATATTACATGTTGATGCATAAAGTGAAGTTAATTCCCAAAATTGATCCTTTGAAGTATCAACTTAGTAAAACATCCCTCACAGGAAGGATTACAAAATGGGTGATGGTACTTAGTGAGTTTGAAATTGAGTACGTGGATAGAAAAGCAATAAAGGGACAAGTAATTGCTGATCAGTTAGCCGAACATCCTTTAGAATCTACAAATCCAATTCAGTGGAGTTTCCTAATTTAGAGATTTTTAATGTGGAAGACAAGACATGGAACTTATATTTCGATGGATCTTATACTCAAAGTGGTTCAGGGGCAGGAATTATTTTGATAACACCTCAAGGTTACACAATTCCCAAATCTTACAAATTATTGTTTCCTTGCACAAATAATATTTCTGAATATGAAGCTTTGGTCATAGGTCTCAAAATGGATTTGGAATGGAATGTCATGGAATTGCAAGTTTATGGAGACTCTCAATTAGTCATCAACCAAATCAATAATGAATACAACACCAAAGATGAAAAATTGATGCCATATAAAAGGATGGTGGATGATTGGAAAAAATACTTTTCTTTGATTACTTTTGAGAAAATTCCAAGAGATAAAAATAGAGCACCTGATGCAATGGCTACCTTGGCTTCATTACTCCAAATGCCTGACCAAAATGTGAGGTACGAATTCTTGGAGGAAGAGTTGGAAAAACCAGTATTTAACTTACCCGATACCCAAATAATTTCCCTTCTTAATGGACATGAATCACCTTGGTATGGGCCAATTTACACTTATCTTAAAAACCATACCTTACCTTTGGACCAAACCTGAGCTCAAAAATGACATTTCATAAGACAATCGGCTCATTATACCATCCTATCAGACACATTGTATCGCAAAGGTCTTGACGGAACACTCCTTAGGTGTCTAGAGGAAGAGGAATCAAGATTAGCTTTAAGATGTAAGAACCCCTTGTGGCTCTAACTTTGACAAACACTGAACTGTGGTTTATTGTAGGCAAGCTCTCATACCAATGTAAGAACCCTTGCTGGTTCTAACTTTGACAAACGCTGAATTGTGGTTTAATTCTAGATGTTTGACAATTTGTCAAATACTTTACAGGCAAGCTCTGATACCACTGTAATATCCCTTGCTAAATGATGGAGAAAGATAATTTTTCTACTCAAGGAATATTGTCAAGCAAGTTGCATACAAACTGAAAAATGCCATCAATGAATTGTAGACCAAATATATATAACATATGATAGGCCAAACACATCAAATTTGCATCATATAGGACATTGGAATTTTGTCAAACACTTGCCATAGATGATTCAGAAAATACAAAATCTGAAGTATATATACTACTGCAAATGAATTCTAATTTTTATTTCAAGCCCTTAGTGATGGAAAAACAAACTTATTGATGCAAAACATGCAAGCTAGAATTAATCAACTACAAATGAAGAAACCTGGAATCCGATCGCAGTCTTCAGTGAACACCAAAATTGGGACGCAGCTCACTAAACATGACTCAAATTGGATCACAACCTTAACACAATGCACCAAGACCTTCAGGCATTTTATTTTTCATGGCACTGTAGCATTACTGTTCACGCAGGTACTATAGCAGAACACTATTCATAGCTACTGTAGCAAAATCACTGTTCATGCGCACTATTCATGTGCACTGTTCACGCGCACTATTCATGGCTGCAACTTTCTCTCTAGTGTTCTGTAAATAGATGAATACTGGAATACATACTATTGGAGCACAATCAGAACCTCTGTACGAGATTCTCTTCGAATTATCAAATTCACCATGAATTTCACTGGCTCAAATGATGAACACATAGAAGAACTACGTTCTTCAATGGCGAATACTGGAAACCCTTGTCCAGAGCTCAGAGAAAGAAGCAATAATCAATAACAATAGCAATGGATGATTTCTTCATTCCTTTTCCAAGCATAAATATGCCTTCCAAACCCTAAATCGCATTCTTCTAGAGAGCTGCCATTTTCCTCATAAAAATCATTTAAAAATAAATCATTAAAACATTTAATGATTTTAGACTTAGGAAAATAAATTTAATTTTTCTCCTTCAATTAATTCAATCAATTGGCCCCATTCGATGAGAAATAGACCCTTAACATTAAGTCACTTAAATTATAATATAAAATTATATTATAACTTTATAATATAAGCTCAAACTATTAATATTTATTTTAGCCAAATAAATATTAATATCTCCATTATTACTCATCATTTTTGCACGCCATCTAAACTGGGAGCTGACATAATGAAACTGCATACGACCATACCCGTTTACTAAAAATAGCAGGGGTCCATCTCTAACATCTCCGACTTACTATAAATAGTAAGTACTGCATACGGAGTCCTGTAGACCTCAAACGAAACCCAAATCTGCAAAAATTTGACCACTGAAGAAGATGCATCCCTCAAAGGACCCTCTATCCAATCTCATTAGCCTACGAGGGACAGAATAATAGGCCAATCCTTTAAACTCTGATGCTCATGAAAATGGGGACATTACAGTCCGCCCTAACTAAAATTGCTTGTCCTCAAGCAATCTCCACTCTTGAGAAACTTCACTAAACCAAAAAAAATAAAGGAAGACTAGAAACTGTCCAACAATGAGACACAACTACAGCACCAGTATAACCACAACTGCAGAAAGGTGATCAACAATCCATCTGTCCAAACTCTACTCACTGAAGCTGTTCATCTAAAAAAGACCCTGTACATGTGGATCAAAAGTAACACTATCAATAACCCAGACCATGTACACACTGCAATACTCTCTAGTGAACCCAGACTGAAATCCTGATGCACACGTAGGATCCAACATCACACTGAAGAGTGTCCAACCAAATATACCTGGATCCCGAATCCTAAATAGAAGTCTGCAAAGAAGAATACTCCCAGACTTTTGTAGCTCAACACTGATCCCAATTTCACCATACCATAAGTGGTGAAGCAAACCTACGGGACCCATCCAACTTGCAGTAATAACCCTGCCACCACCTAGATCCCAGTATAAATGAAACACACATCCATCCACTATAAGGAAGTAAGGATGTTCAGAATCACTTGCTACACCAAAACTCCCCTGATACTCTACCAGTCCCCCATGGGTATGAAATCCAGCTGTACTACAAAGATAAGAATTACCAAGGGTGTCTGTATCATAACCGCAATATCCATCCTCTACTAAACTACCATGGATGTACTGACTCTGCAAGTAATCTCTCAGCAACTTGCAGCTTCTAACTCCATCAACTAAAGCTGGCATATACCCATCCCAAAAAGGATGGTATGACTCTAGAGCCAATCTGCATCGATGCATAATCAAGTCCTCAACCTATGGATCAAAGGAAAAATGATGAGCACTCGTCACTGTATAGTTACAGTAAAAATCTCCAATCTCTGTCAAAGGCTCATCATTGACAACTCTAGAATCAGAAGATGGCTCCAAACTTTGGCTCTGGATTTCTACTTGGGTAGATGCCCTACCATATCTCTCTGCATACCCAATAGCGCACTCTCAGTCATGAAACAAGTGAATGTATTCTAATTTAAATTCCCCCAAAGCACTCTGGATGAACTTCAAATCGTGAATATGAGTACCAACCTCAACCCCATATTGTCTCTCCTCAAACCCTTCTCTCCAAAGAAGGTACTCAACATACTTATGTGTACAGTCAAAGTGAGATAAGGTTGAATCAACCTTCTCTCCAGAAACTCTCAATTGATCCCTCCATCTTTGTGGTTCAACAATCTGTCAAATAGAATCAACTGCATGGGATGAAATAACAGGATTGTTTCTAGAGGAAGGAAACAACCGAACATGAGATTCAATCTCCCAACCAGATGATACGCTGCATATATCTCATGAAGAAGATGGAGTAGTGCCATGAATAGTCACACAACTCACTGATGAATCCACCTCTACATTACAAGAACTCTCAATGACCTGCCCTACATCATCTGTCAATATGCTGACTACTAGAGAACTTGACACAACCAAAGGCTCTCGACAACTCTCTACCAAGGTACTCATCCCAACTGTGCCCACAATAGATAAATATGTGATGGATGTAGCCACATCCTCACTACAACCCGTGGGTGTCAACTCATCACCAAAAACCACTATAGAAAACTAAACTAAATCTGTAGCTAGTGAATATTGCAATCGGCTCAACTCTACGGTAACCTCATCCAACCGTGACTATGACTCCTAAAGAGCCAGCTTGGTGCTTTCCCATACCTCTGTAGTTTCCTCAAGCTCATGAATGAGCCCATCAACCTCCTCTTCCTTCCCCTTTAATGCATCATAACAAGTGCAACCCCATTCAAGAAGGTAGTCTCTGTCAGCTAATAACTGCAAATAATTACGTTTCATTATTCTGACAACCTCTCATAATGAATGGATCTCTATTAGGGAAAGACCATTGTCACTGTGTTCATCTGACATAGGAGCACCCCAACCAAATATAGCTAACATCTGATGGGCAACATCATAATTCTCTAAGGCTGTAGCAATCTGACTATCACTCACCTTCAACTGCCCGGTCACATGATGTCTTTGAATACTATGGCCCCCATGTAAGATCTCTAACCCTCACTCCGCACTATGATAGGAAGTTGTATCCACAATGCTCACCTCATGATCAAAATCATCATGTGTGCTATCATCAACACACACATCAACAATTGAGGCACTGCTACTAGGCACCTCAACAAGTGACTCATCTGATAAAGTGGAAACTACTGCTATATCAGTCTCCTCACACGCTCCCACTCCCCATGTAACTGCAGGTCCCTGTAAGTCACAATCCTGGGACCTATCACCAACCAATGAATTCTCTGATTCATTTTGTAAGGTCTGATATGACAAATCTGAATCAATGTAGCATGAGTTGTGCTCGTAAATATCATCAGTAGTACCCAAATCACAAGTACCAACATCATCCACCCATAAATCCTTTGCTATCTAATGTTGATGCAAACACATCTTGCTGCTATCATAGAAATCAAAATTACTAGAACTCGCATTTTTTTTGCAATCTGCAAAAGTAACACTCTCATCATGCGAGTCAAAACTCAAGGTGGCACCAACAACATCTTCTGCACTTGCTCTGTCATCAACGCCATTAATAGGCTCAAAGAAAGGACTATTTTCATAAAAATCAGAATTGTTATCATGACTAATAACAACTTCTAGAATGTTGAAAGTACCAACATTCTCCTCAATCTTGAAGTCATCATTAAGTGTCTTGTGCCTGACATCTTCCCTAATGTAAATTTGATTTTTTATCTCCATGGGATTAGCTGCATGTTGGTCAGCAGCTGCTGAAATTCCATTGTAAAGATTCCTAGATGTCTCACCAGTATAGACCTCATGGTTCTCTTTCTTTCCACTTTGTGAAGTAGACCCTTTAAAAAAGGAAGTCATATACTGTGCTACTCTGTCCATGGTTCTCGGGTC
>MU226155.1:1893215-1917093 GCA_018584345.1 Thuja plicata | reverse complement strand
CACCAAAGGTTAGAAGAATATAATCAATAAGTAAAAGAACAAGAGATATATAATGAAAATCAGAGATAAGATATGAAATCTGTAAAAAACAGAGATAAACCACCTGCAAGGAGTTAGATACATAAAATTTTTTGCAGAGAACTAGCAAAGAATCACTTATACTAAATGTTTACATGCACATATTTAAAACCAGAGATAGAATTTATTTGTGAAACCTGCACAAACAAAATAATGAATTAATAGATAAACCGGGTTTGGCCGTAAACCAGCCAAACCCAAAAAAAAAATTGATATTTTCAAACACTCTCTCAAGAGTCTCCTTCAAATCGTACCTTCATACAAACACTCAAAACAAAGATTAAACCGCTCTGATACCATGTTAGAAATGGAAAATAAATATGTAAAAATGAACAATACTAGGAAAGAATCTAAGTGAGTGAAAGCATAAAAGAAATATTACCATAAACAAGGAGAGAGAAAGCTCCAAGATTCAACACAAGAAGGCAAGATATTTGAAAGGGGAAATCAAAGAAAACCCCTTGTGACATTATGAATGAGGCATGAAAATCCTAAGAAGAGGAGAGAGAGAGAGCAAATTTCTCATACAATAATTGAGAAGAGGAAGGAACCTCATTAGTCTTGGGAGAGAAGAAGGGACATCTCTTTAATAGAGATGTGAGAGAGGAGTTGCATGGTAACTCCCATATCTATGTATGCCACATTTCATCAAGTGTGTGCCACTTGTGTTATTTCCTCTTAAGGAGGAATCTAAGGGATACCTTGGTTTATCCCAATTAAATAATACAACCAAGGGATAATAAAAGATACATAAAATAAATTATCCTCACAAGAGGACAAAATAGGTGTAGGGATTCCGTAGGAATCTCCTACATACATAATGCAAGTAAAGATTAATTTCTAACACTTATAGATTGACATGTTGCATGTAATTAGTTTTTGAATATAATGCAAGTGGATATAAGTTGTTCTATCTTGTTGTGTTTATTATTTATATTGTGGTTGTTGTTTGGTAGCAAGGTTTGACTTTCCATTCTTGGATCCTCCATCCTCGACTGTGTTAGGTGGTATTAGAGAAAGGTTGACCTAGTTGAGCAAAGTTTGTGTTTCCTTTTGAGATCCATGTGGTAGATTTGTGTTCCTGAATTTGTGAAACCTGTCTGATTGGTTGTGCGAGGTAGAAGGTTGTGATCTGACTTGCAGACAGTTCAAAGTTTGTCACAAGGTAGTCAGTTGGGATTTGTTGTAGAGGGTTGTGGTTCTTGATATCTCACTGATGCAAAGATCACCGATCAGAGGCAGTTACACTTAATGTTTTGAAGATGCCTCCTAGAAGACTATGTTGGAAGTACAATAATGAGAAATCAAGATACTGAGAGGGGGGGTGAATCAGATATTAAAACTTGACCACTTAAAAAAAATTGATCCACATTCATGCATATATGAATTTAACCTAACATCAGATAGTATCCACAACATGAAATATATAACTCATAACATAGAATTTTGGTAACCTAGAAACCCAAATTGGTAAAACTAGGGTGGGGATGACACCCACAAAATATTCACTACTACAGCAATAAAGTGTGCCTGTTAGGGCTACAAGAGTTTTATTACAAAATTTAATCTACCTGGTTAAAGGTCTAATTGGTTAAGAACTAAAGATCATTACAATCTACCTTGTCAAAGGATTTCAACTTACAGTAAAGTAAGCACTCAGCTAAGAGATTTAAAACAGTCTGCTAGAACAACTCTGTTAAGAGATTTCACCTGATACACTTGTTAGAATGTTTCAAGTAGTGATCCTTTGTTATGCACTTAGATGCTGATGATGGATCTACTTTTTCCAATACCTTATGTGATCTCACAATCTAATATGTCTTTACTCTTCTTTTCACTGCTCTGTCATTCTTCTTGATCTAAGATTCTTCTCAAAATAACTCACTGTTCATCTTTCATGAACACAACCCTTCTCTCTCACAATGTGTATCTCTCTCTATGTATATTTATTCTAGGGTTAGAAGCAATCTTATATGTCTTTACAGATCTGGCAATGAGATCTAGATCAACGATCAAGATCTATTATTTATGCCCCCAAGTCATTCTGATTTCTTGATTGGCTTCATGCCATGCATAGTATAAAAAAATTAAATGCATAATTAACTTAGTAGACAAATATTAAATGCGTACATATGTCAGCCCAAATATCATACAAGTTGGCCTAAACATTTCATATCAAACTTTGAGTCAATCCTAACATGTATGCAAAAACTATTCTGCTCGGTACTTAACATCTCTGTCACTCGACACTTAATATTCTACTCGGCCCGACATGATGTAACTCGGAAACCTCAAAAATTGCTTGGCAATGTTGCTCAGCCTTAAACGTTTAGCTCAGCCACATTGATAACCAAGTAAAAATACCTAAGTAAATGACTAAGTGTTGGTCACTAATCATCAACAAAACTTAGGGATTAACAATCTCCCCCTTTGATATTAGTGGTAAAAACACACTTATCATTTCTTTCATTTCATTCTATCCAAAATGTTTCCTAAGTACACAATGTAATCCCCCTAGCAATGTACACCATACAACATACAAAAGTTTACATAGTATACATGCCTTAAAAAAAATATTTACATTGATACCTGTACTGATCTTCTTACGCTGTATCCCTATCAGATTCCCCCTTGTTTTTGTCATTGATTGTAGGTGGGGTCAAGTTATACTTATCCAAAAACTATTTATGAAGTTGTAAGGTGGACGCAAATGCAGTGTCCCAACTGTCCTTAACAAACTTCATAATCTCTAATTTGACTTCTAGCTCGGCAACTAGACTTACTAAACTTTGTGCAGTGGAGAGATGCAAATTTCTCTTAACCAATTCTTTTGCAACTGAAATTTGTTTCTGAATTACATCTAGATGAAGTATCAGGTTTGTCTAGATAGTAATCAATTTAGTCCTTATCTGACCATCTTCATCCATGAGCTCGGCTATCCCCCTTTGTGCATTTGTCAATCTGTTAAAATGTAAGGATCTAGTGCTAGCATCCATACTCAGTGAACTTCCAGTTGACTTTAAGTCTAACTACAATTTCTTTATGGCCTGTAGATTATCCTTTGTGAAGAATTCAACATTACATAACTTCTTATACAAAGAATAAACACTAGTTTCAACTTCCTCCAAAATTTCTACAAGAGAAGAAAGTTCAACCTGCTTTACCACAATCTCTCCTAAGATTTTTACCAGTACTTTGTTCTCGAAATTCCTCTCAAACCATTGCAAAAAAATTTCATTAGATTCAATGTTGTCATCATTCACCTTTTGCACAATATGAACTAACTGTTCAAGGATAGGAGCTTGAGGATTGTCATCTTCCATGTCAAAATCTTTAACAAATATATCCTTGATGTCATGTAACACGGTCTTTTGCTTCTACTCTCTTTTCATTTCCTCCTGCCTTTTCTTCCTCTTGAGTAATTCTTGAAGAGTCTCAATCTATTCATAAGATAAAACATTAGGATCCCATGGTGGAATCACAATAACTTCATCTAATGTGACATTAGGAATGGGAGACTTCTCCCTCATGATTTTCCTCTTAAGTTTCGGTGAGCTACAACTTGGCTTTGTTTCCTCAATACCTTTTCCTATATGAGTAGTAGTCACCATTACTTTTTCCAATTCAATCAAAATTTCTTGTTGATCAGGCGTACCTCCTATTTTAGGTCTAGTGGGAGTAGATGATGCCGAGTGTGGTAAACCAACCAGCACTTGTGTTGCCTCTTGTTCCTTAGGTTCATTGTTGGTATCCCTCATCTCCTCACCACTATCTAAGACTGTTTTCACAACCTCTAAAATAGGTGAATTATGTGTAATTACCTCTTGTTCATCTATTTTCTCCTTTTCTTCTTCCTTTGGTTCAATTTTATCCTCAGGTTTCTCTTGAGTTCTTTGTTCATCTTCCTCTATACTCTTTTCTCCTTCAGTCTCAGTAGCCTTAATAGGCGATTCTATAGTTTTGTATCTCGTCTCATCCTAACCCTCGGCATCCAAATTGCTAGAGTCATCAATTGTTACATCAGTTGGACTATTTACTATCAAATCAATAGTGTTTACTGTCTTTGTTTGTTCTTTTGGTTCTGCTCCAGTCTTGTCAGGCTTAGTAGCAATTTTCTCTTTTTCTTTCTGTAGTGCAGGGTTGGTTCCAATTTCTTTAGCCTTCGGCTCAGATGTTCCTTCATCAGTCTTCTTCTCTTTTGGAGCAATCAATCCAAATATTTCCTTCCAAATCCTATTACTCTAATGTACTACACTTTCAATATCATTTTTCAAAATAGCATAACCTCTCTGTTTAGGTATGAATTTATTCTTATACTCCTCAACAAATTTTTCTTTATGTTTCTTAGTCAGCTCAGGAATGACTTGAGCTAATGTGCCTTCTCGAATCTGTTTCTCAGTTGTAAGTGCAAATTCCCATTTTCTAGATAGAAACTCATATAACTCACTTAGCACACTGTTTCCTATTTCTATAGGAGTTAACTTGATATTGCACATCATATCTAATAGTGCTTCTTGGAATTTGTACTTATCTTCTAACTTCAATTTCTCATATTTGATAAATTTAAAACCAGATAACTCTGCAAAATTTCTCAAATTCTCACATACCTCATTAATATCAATTGGTCTCTTGAATGGTGTTGTTGGTATGTTGCTAGGTTCATCAGTTTCAGTCTTCTCTTCATCACTTTCTAGATCCAGATGTAGTTTCCTTCTAGATCTCTTTACCTGTAGGCTCGGCACAGCCTTTGTTGCAAATTTAGTCTTTGATCCAGAACTACTCTCTCCAACCTCCTTCTTTTCATATATATTTGTTTGCACTACTGGAGATGTAACAGTAGATGCCCTTGTCCTTGGACAATTGGCAATGGGAGGGGTAACTTTAGGTTTTGCTTGACTCAACGTGGTTACCTTGGCTACTGTTGGTTTCTTTCCTTTTGCCTTAACAGGAATCTATTCTTAAGATTCACTAACTTCTACTTCTTCATCTTTAGATACATCTTCTCCTTGTCCAGTAGATATGCCTAGAGGTGCATCCTCTAGCTCCTCATCACTCGGTGATCGAATCATTTTCTTTAGATTTTTCACAATCTTTTTCCTCTTTCTCTCCATGGTTCCTACCTTAAGTTTCATAGATATATTTTCCTTAGCTTCATCATAATTTCCAAATCTCTTTGCTTTTGTATCAATCTCCTCTGCTAGGAGTGTTGTGATAGCTGTTGATATTTCATCAATGTTAACTTCATAGGGAAATGGCTCCAACCATGATACCCTAGGTGTCACAGCCTGAATATATGTGTAATCTATGTCAACTAGAAAACATATCTCCTCATAGTGCTTTTCCACAAGTGAACTAGGAATTCTAGACATCAAACTCATTTTCTTTTTGAATTCCACAAAGTAGTTTCCCATAATACTATTGAAATTATTGCCTAATTGCTGAATAAATTCACTAATCTGCACAATAATAGGTCTATCCTTCTTCCAAACAATATTTCCTAGTGTAGGAAATGACTTATGTACATAGAAGAATATGCAAAATAGTAAAGAGACAAACTTACATGATGAGATTTTAGCTTTTTTGATCGATAGTAAGTTCTCGGCTAGTTGTGTCAATTGCAACTCGGCAAGGTCATAGGTGTGATTCTTCTTGACTATCTTCCATGCTTGGTCCACAGATGTATAGGGAACACTATCCAGTCGGCTCGACTAATAAAACTTATGTGTAATCACTCTCACTCCAAAGTCAAGTTCTAAATCTTCAATTGTAGAGATAGTCATACCTCTATTGTTCGAGACAACTCCAGTGTTAGTTGTTATCTCTTCTTTACTTTGATCTATCATTATTCTCTTTCCACTGATAACAGGATATCCAGTTACTCGATGAATAATATCTTTAGTGATCCTAACTGGTCCATTTTCACGTCACATATGCATATTATGAACTCGGCTTAGAAAAACCTTGATCCATTCATCCTTGAAGTCATGCGGAAAATGTAGGGCATGAGTTAACCCTTTGTTGGCTAAATGCTTGAATTCATCTTTCAAAACTCCATTTTCACACAACTTGTTGTAGGATTTCCTCGATTCACTATCACCTACTTCACCAATCTTAACCATGTAACAACATCTAACATCATGGATCATAAGTACCTTTGGTGGAATAGATGAGAGGGCTCTGTTTAGATCACCTAAAATTGCACTTTCGAGAATGGCTCAAAAGTTAGGATGTGCACATGCATCACTTATTACTAGCTTAATTTGTTTCAACTCCTCCTCCATTCCTTTGACTAGTGCAAAAGAACTTGCAAACATAATCTCTAAAATTAGGGTTTGAAAATGAAGAATAGAGTACCTTAGCAAGTAACACTTCACACTATTCACCTTAGGGTTGCCGATGGCACACTGACAATATTTTCAAAACAAAATCTACTAAGATCAATTTTACAACTTCTTCGATCACTCTATGAATACTGAAAATCGCAAGGCAAAATGAAAAATAAATTGTTCATCCTTATATAGACTCGAAAGGTCAGGGTAGGTAAGCAATAAATATTCTGTCTATTAGGTTAGTGCAAACCAACTGTCATTGGCCAACTAACACAACTTTCATACCACTTGGCTTACCATACTTAGCCATCACAAAACTTACCTCGCCAACCAACTCGACACCTATAGTGCAGTTAACTCTTCTCGGCACTTGTCACAAACATGTCCTGCTGCATCTCAACATATGCAGATATTTACTTTGGCACATTTACATGTTAGGAACAAATGTAAGGTTTGAAATTTAAATGCAGTTCCTTACATACCTCTATTGCTTAGTTAGAGATGGTGTGATCACCTGATCCATTGGATTGGGTGACCTCGGCTTAAGTGGTTTCACTATTGCTCAGCTCTATTTTCCTTACCCATGTCTGGTCCATCTATGCTCTTATTTCCTCAATAGTAGGATCAGGTACTCTTGTCATAACTCTCTCTTAGTGTGACCAATCTTCAAACAACTAAAGTAGATTAGGCTTCCATTCATCCAACTCTTAGATTTCCCTCTGAAATGTGCCTTTAATCAATCTTCAGGTGAATGTCCATTAAATCTTGGTTTGCGAGGTGCATCACTTGCTTCAGCCCAAAATTCATGTGCTTTATGTGCAAATTTCTTGCAATTAAAATAGTAACCATTGAACTTAGGTTTAGGATTGGACTTACCTATCTTGCTTCGGAAAATCTTTGTTGTATGACCTGGTTTTCCATAGTGGTGGCAAACAAGCTTGTTGTTCTTTGTCTTTGCATTCCTCCTTTCACCATTCTTAGATGATTATCCTTTCTCAGTACATGTTTTTGGTTCAGTGTGACCTAATCTAGAAGAATCTTTTGGTCTTCTTGATTCCTCCATCATATTCTCAAAAAGAGTCAAAGCTTCATTAGGTTTATTCATCCTTTCATTCAGTTCCTTCTCAGATCTCAAATCATCTTTCAATTGATTGTTCTCAGATCTTAGATTCATCATTTCCATATCTTTCCTACTAATCTCCTGATTTGCAAGTAGCAGTTGATTTGCCATGTCAACCTGATTGATTGTCATCATTTTCACATCATGTGTCCTTTCATCAAGTCTGATAGTTATCACTCTTTTATATTCTTCTGCCATAGCTTTTTCATCTTCAACTTTCTTCTTTTGTTCCACTGCTTCACATAGTCTCGCTGTTTACATTTCTTGTTCTCTTTTCAAGTTTCTGACTTCTTCACACAGTACATTGTTCTTTTCCAGTAGATCTACAATTGTTGCATCGCTCTCAATAGAATATCCATTCTGAAATAGATTTGCAGTTTCATCTTCCTGATAATGAGTATCATTCATTTGTTTGGCCAAATCTTTCCTAGCTGTCAATGATTTCTTCAATTCCTATCTTGCTATCTCAAGCTGATGTAATGCTAGCTGAATCTTGATCTTATGATTCTCAATGACTTTACCCAACTTGTAAACCATCATCTCAAGATCTGTACTCACAAGATGATTAAAAGATTTTGTAGGAGAACTTTGCTCTGATACCAATTGTTGGAAGTACAATAATGGGAAAGTAATATACTAAGAGGGTGGGGTGAATCAGATCTTAAAACTTAATCACTTAAAACAAATTGATCCACATTCATACATATATGAATTTAACCTAACATTAGATAGTATCCATATCATGAAATATATAACTCATAACACAGAATTTTGGTAACCCATAAATCCAAATAGGTAAAACTGGGGTGGGGATGACACCCACAAATTCTTCACTACTGCAGCAATAAAGTGTGTCTGTTAGGGCTAAAAGAGTTTGATTACAAAATGAAATCTACCTAGTTAAAGGTCTATCCGGTTAAGAACTAAAGATCATTGCAATCTACCTTGTCAAAGGATTTCAACTTACATTAAAGTAAGCACTCGGCTAAGAGATTTAAAATGGTCTGCTAGAACCACTCTATTAAGAGATTTCACCTGATACACTTGTTAGAATGTTTCAAGTAGTGATCCTTCGTTATGCACTCAGATGCTAATGATGGATCTTCTCTTTCCAATACCTTCTATGATCTCACAATCTAATATGTCTTTACTCTGCTTGTCACTACTCTTTCATCTTGATCTAAGCTTCTTCTCAAAATAGCTCACTATTCATCTTTTATGAACACAACAAACCTTCTCTCTCACACTATGTATCTCTCTCTATGTATATTTATTCTAGGGTTAGAAGCAATCTTATATGTCTTTACGAATCTGGCAGTGAGATCTAGATCAATGATCAAGATCTATTATTTATGCCCCCAAGGCATTATGGTTTCCTGATTGGCTTCATGCCATGCATAGTATAAAACAATTAAATGCATAATTAACTTAGTAGACAAATATTAAATGTGTACATATGTCAGCCCAAATCTCATACAAGTCAGCCTAAACATTTCACATCAAAGTTTGAATCAATCCTGACATGTATGCAAAAAAATTTCTGCTCAACACTTAACATCTTTATCGATCGGCACTTAATATTCTACTCGGCTCAGCATGATGTAACTCGGAAACCTAAAAAATTTCATGGAAATTTTGCTCGCCCTTGAATGTTTAGCTTAGCCACAGTGATAAACAACTAAAACTGCCTAAGTAAGTGACTAAGTGTTGGTCACTAATCATCAACAAAACTCAGGGATTAACAGACTAAACCCTAAGATGATTGATCAGATGAAAGAGGAGTTGCGAGATGAGATTCATAATGAAATAAGTGAATTTAGGAATGATGTCAGGGAAGGTATCATAAATTTTGTTGTTGGATTACAGAGAGATCCTAGAATAGATGAAAGTTATGAAGAAGTTGTTGAAGACTTTGAGGCTGCTAGATCTAGTGGAGATGACACAACCGATTGAATGGAGAGATATGGTGAAGATAGAACTAATCAGTTTCAAATATTTAGTGATTGGTTGAATGCAAGTTATCAAATGGAGGTTTCCAATTTCTCAGGTACATTGAGACCCAAGGATCTTATTGATTGGATCAGTGAATTAGAAGACAACTTTAAGCTGGAAGACATTGGAGATCCGCTTAGAGTGAGGTTAGCACACACTAAGTTGAAGGGACATGTTGTGTTATGGTATAAATAGTTGCAGAGAGATAGGTTTTAGGAGTTCTACAAGTTGACTATTTGGTCTGGACATAGGGAACTTTCTAAGGAAAAGGTGGCGAGGTGTATTAATGATCAGAGATTCAATATCCAGGATGAGATTGGTATGTTGAAGATTGGCTCAGTTGAGGATGCTTACCAGTATGCCCTGAAGGTGGAAGATAAGATGACAAGAAGACATTATGATAATTCATGAGGGAAAGAGAAGCAAGAGAAGTTAGTAAAGGATAAACTGATAGTTGAGGATGAACCAAAACCTGTTAAATCGAGGAGAGGAACAGGTAGAGTTTAATTAAAAGACACTTGTTTTAAGTGTGGAAAACATGGACATAGATCATTTCAGTGTAAACATATTTTTGTGGCTCATAAAGATCCTATTATTATTGAGAACATCTTTGAACCTAATTATGGTGAGAATATTAGGATTAGAAGAACATTTCTAACCAAGAAGGATGATCCTAGTAAAAGGAAAAATTTATTTAGGACTGTGTGTAAGTCTAGTGGTAGATGTTGTAAGATGATTGTTGATGGAGGAAGTATTGATAACTTTTTTTATGAGGAAATAGTTCAAAATCTTATTTTGAGAAGGTTGAGACATCCTTGTCCTTATAATATTAGTTGGTTACAAGAAGATCATGTAGTAGAGGTTAAGGAATAGTGCATGGTAAGTTTTCACATTGGTCCTTATAGGGATGACATATTATGTGACATTATGAATATGAGTTCTTTTCATATTTTACTTGGAATACTTTGGAAGTATAATAGAGAGGCTATTCATGATTGTAAAAGAAATTTCATTACTATTCTAAAAGATGGAGATAAATTTACTTTGAATCCTTTGAAGGATGAAGGCAAAGGAATGAAGAACTTGAGCATTGGAAGGAAATCTTAGATGAATGCAAAGGTTAGTGTAGACATTAATAATTAGAGATCTAAAAAAAATCATAAGAGTACTAGTGGTGAAAGGAAGAAGAAGAAGATCTGAGGCATGTGTTATGCCCTGCATACCCATCCCTACATTTTGTGGGAAAAATGATGGGTCCCCCTTTTTTGGTTTTGTCCTTGTTCCTTTTTATATTATTTTCCTCTGACCTTTGCCTTTGTAGGGCCGCTATTTTATTTTATTTTTGGTTTCTCTTCCTCTGGGACCTGGTCCCAAAGTGATTTTGTCTCTTTGTGCCTGCCGGATTATGAACTCCAAGATTCTTTTTCATTGCTTCCTCTTTTGTTAGAGGGTGTGGTTGCATGGGATCCCCAAGCCCAGATTTTTGAGGTTTTCCTTTTCTTGGGACTTGTGAAAGGAAGTGATGCATCTTTACCTAAGGATATGAATGAGGTTTCACTTGTCATTTTTACATTTACCATGAACATATTACCCTAAGCGAATTAAGAGCGATTAAGTGAAATTTGTGAAAATTACTAGTGAGCTTAGTGAGTTTGTTTCGAGTATTTAATAGTGTAGTTGTTGTTTGAAGCTTGTGCATACTTTCATCTTTCCTGCAGGGTCTTTGGTGTTCATGGTCCATGAAGCTAGTTGTTTGCAAAGCACCTCCAATGCCCTTCCTCTCACATTTCTCGATGTTTAAGGTAGGTCCATCCAGTTCTCTCTATTTATTTTTGTTTTCTTTGTCCTTTCTCATCTCTGGTTTTGTTTTCGGTTTGCTTGCTTTCTATTTTTGGTCTTCATCATCACCTCCTATTGGTGGGATGGCTTCACAGGAAGGTTGTTCACCTTCCGTGTGCTATATTTTCATGTACATTTTGTAGATAATGTAAGTTTCAGTGCAAATAGTTGTAAGTGGTGTAAATTAAGTGTAAATAGTGTAGGTTAGTTGTAAACTTCTGTAAGTTGTGAGTATTTTTTAGGTTAGTTAGTGTCATCTATTGTAAATTCACTATTTTTAGGCCTCTTGAGTAAATAGGGTGTCCATAATGTATCTCTGCATGCTTGGTTTGTACATTCCATTTTTTCCAACCCGCCATGTGGCGAGCTCACCGCACCCTGTTGCATTGTAAACCCCAAATTTGAGCTCGCCCACCTGGTTTCTGCCTGGTTCGCACTTGGCACCTCACCTGTTTGAGCCATGGTGGTTTTCTCTCTCCTCTGACATTTCAACATTGATGGCAGGATTAAATTCCCCCCGTATGAGCATTCAAAATGAACACAAGTGGCATTTCCTTTCATCTGTGTCAAGACATCTATCGCAATTAAGTGCCATTACTTCGCTTATTGCATGACCATGCGACAACCTGTGTCAGCCCAGTATGACTCACTACTCGGTCATTTCAATAATGGCTAGTTTCTCTAGACTCTAGGTTCCATGCAATCCCATGAACTTCATCACTTTGTCGCATAGACCAGAACCCTGGAACCCTTGGGTGTTGATTAAATCCAAAGTAACTTATTGTTTATTTCTTTTTTGGGATTTGATACAAGATGATGTCTTTTTGAATAGGTGCAATATGGTGTTGAACTATCCAGAACCTGAAAAATTGGTTTTATTCAATAACTTGTATTGACAGTTGTCCAGTTGTGCAGGCTATCAACAATTCAACGATCAATATGTCTGAGGTAGCTTCTCCTCCTGAAAGTTTAGAACTTCCAACCACTTCAACAAGAGCGGCCACCAAATCAAAGGCTGAGAGGGCAATGGAAAACCTCCCTCTCACATCTAAATATCTGAAGGATGGTTCCCTTGTAGGATACAAGGTGGATTCTAAATTACAGCTGGTCATAGACATTGAGGTCGGACCCTGGACCGGATTACAAGGCATAATCAAAAGAATGTTTTCCCAACATTCTACCAGAGATAATATGGCAAAGAACGTAGCTGCCTCCATCATCATCAAAGCCACCTACTTCTACTACTTTGTGTATGCCCCAGAGCTGATTCTAACTTTGGCCAAACACTACAACACCACCATCCGGGTCGTGATACTTACTTCTACTCTTCCAACGGGCTATCCAATGCCATTAGTATATTTGAATTATGCTATATTTTCTTTGGGACTAGGAATCCCCCAGTTCTCTAATTCTATTTTCATCTCCCATGCCACCTCACTACAGGAGTTTGACAAATTTCTATAGCTTGCCCGACAACATCTAAACAACCACTGGCTGAAGACCCCGAGGAAAGATTACAAAAAGATGAAGTTGGAAATTCCCCAAGTAGATTTCAAAGATACATCCAAGTGAAGATCATCTTCTTATGTCAAGTCTTTAGAGAATCTCATGCCTGGTATTTCTTTTCATGGATGTACTACATCCTATATGGCATCTCCACCAATGGGCATAATTTTGACTGAGCAACAATTGTTTCCAATCATGTAGACTTCCAGTTGAACAACATCGGCCAGAATTTGAAGTTCTACATGAATTTGTTCATGTTATAAACTAGCATAGAAAAGACCCAAAATTTAGGGTTTAGTTACAGTGGGCTTCCTTGGGACCAAGCTCAGCCAGAATGCTTCATGGGACCATTTCCCACAAATTCAATGGGAATCCACCTTCCCCAATTTTTTCCAAGTAAATGACACCTTCATTTACTTCAACATTTTGATACCATCTTGGGATGTCGGTTCCCAAATATCAAAGGAGGCTATGGCCATGGCGAGTACATATGACAATTATTTTATTCAATTTCATCAATATTCTCACATTCAGGTGACCAGATTCTCTGGCAAGCCCTACCTACTCCCCAAGAATTATGGGGATATGATTATTCTTTTGGAGTATTGTAGGAAAATAATGGAGCTCCACACATTTTATGGAGTGAAGAAGGTTACCTCCATCACATTCCCGATCATTTGTGGGAACTATTCTTACAGCCTTGCAACGGTCAAAGAGACTGCGAATGAGTTGAAGAGTTTGGGACTGGCCGAGATCACCTAGCAAGGATCAATTTTGACCCACTCGGCAAGATAAGCACAACACTGCCCCGGGTGTCCACACCATACAAGCCTCACATGGAGGATTTATGGGTAGATTACCAAGATGACTTCAACATTTGGGAGAAAAGATATTCAAGGATGACCAAAGGGATGATGAAGAGCCTCAGCCTTCGGACCTTTCCTAAATATTTTTTGGACAGCAGGCCCTTGGAGGACCCATCTTACAAGTCATAGTAGATCGACAAGGTGGATCTCCCTCTAGTGGATTGGGACACCCCAGAGACTCTAACCATTGAGGATGTCACCTAGGGCATTGTACAACATAGTCACGAGTATTTTGTACAAGTGTGAAAGAAGAGCGCCCATTAGGGAGTGGATTCGGGGGTGTAACCTAGGCCGGGGCACCCTCTTTTTCTTTCCCCTTATTTCTTCTTGGCCCAACCGCTCTGAAGGTGAGAAAATTCACACTCAGCTTAAGGCATCCTGCCAGCTGAGTGAAACACTGAGCATCAAGCTTTCTCTCAACCTTCTAGTTACTCCGGTTAGATCCGCCCTCCCGGTAGGCTTGCCATCACTTTCAGGATTAATGAGCCAAGTGGTGAATACTAAGGATGAGAATGCAGCTATCATGGATGTTGGAGTCTCACTGTAGACAAGAAGAAAGAATTCAAGGGTATATAAACCTCCACCAAGTGCAGATGTAAGTCTTGGGAAATTGGGCAATATTCCTATGGAGGTTATCCCATCCATCCCTGAGGTGGAAGATCGGCCACAAGCTTCCCCTCCCCACAAAAATTTTGACAACATCTTCCAGACCGAAGATCTAGTAAATTGACATGAAGATGTTGAGAGAGCAGCAAAAGAGATCACCGCGCAAGAGGCAGAGAATGTCCTCGGAGAGGGAGAAATGCAACAAAAATAAATTTCTCCGAAAGAGGAAATCTGGGAGCAAAGGCAGGAATAGGAGCCAGAACAAGTATTGGTAAATATACCAAGTATAAAAGAAACACCGGTCTTGGGGACCGAGACACAGGAAAATCCAATAGAAGATTAGAAACTGACAATGGTCGGGGAAACCAGACCTTTGGGAGAAACCGTAGCCCCAGTCATCATGCTCCAGATGCCACTAGTTAATCTAGGTGATCAGCTACCCAAAAATCTGACATTCAGGCATGTGGTCTTCAAGGCCCAACATCTAGATCTAGGTTAGACACCTTTGCCCCCTCTAGAAGATGTGCCCTTAAAGGAGAATGTCCTGATGGATAATGCCAAAGAAATCTAGCAGTAACAAGACACAGAGGAGAACCCTAGAGACAAAGATGTTGATGTTATAGGTGTCGATGGAGATGGGGTCCCCGACACCATAGATGAAAATGCCACCAAGGTGGGAGACACAATAAATCCTGGGGGTAGAGAAAAGGAGCCCACAGAGGGCATAAATGTCAAAGAAGAGAAGCCTACCCCCAAGGAAGACCTCAACACCCAATACCTAGCCATAAGACCACCCCCACCACCTTTGTGGCTGGTAGAGTCAAGAAAAAGGAAGGCCCTGGTAGTAGCAAGGGTTCCCCTCTCCTTAGCCGAAATGATGGCCCATAATCAAGAGACTCAAAAGCCTAAGAAGGCCTGGACCATCCATATCCACCAGATCGGTCTGGGAGGAAGCATCATCATAGTAGTAATGATGCCTCCCCTAGATGTAGATGTAGCAGCCATAAGAGCCAAAGAATATATAGTTACATAAGTTCCTCTTGGGAGGAGATATAAATAGGGTAAGTTGAACCTATTAAAGGAAGAAAGCTGGGCAATTGAGGCCCGATATGACAAGCAGGCACAAAAGCTGAAGGAGGAAAAGGAAAAGAAAGTAAATCTCCTCAGGTTTCTCACAAAATTAACATAGCCATTGGCTGAGATTCATCTGGAAGCCTCCACATCTGGAACATTGCTCCCACAGGGTGATATTGATACTTTGAGGGCGATGAAGAAAAAGGCACAGGCTGTGGACAGGTGGGTTGCTGAGAAAATCACATCCATAAGGCAGTTCCTAGCAGCGACACTCCTAGACCTCTATCAGGCCAACAATATTTTGGGCCAGGTGAAAAACATCATCTCCCTATGGGAGAAAGAAATGGAGAAGTATGAAGAGTGGAGGTCTAAACTAGAAGAAATAATGAACTTCAGGGAGAAATTCATTATAGATACATGTATTTTGGGAGAAGAACCTTTTGGGTTCTTTCGGTCTTAGCACTCCAGACTTGGCCTTAAAATTGAGGTGAGCAAGCAACTGGTAGCGGCCCTAAAGAATAGAATCTCGAAAGTCCAGAATTCTTCAAATTCATATACAACATTTGTGACAAGGGTTTCACAAGTCAATCCCTTCACTACCGAGACTTGTGCTCCAGAATATTTTGTACTAAGTAAATTTGATGAGTTGATGGAGTCCTAGTATGAGTCCACCAGAGATTTTGAAGGAGAAAAAATGTCACGACTAACCAAAATGATGCCCGGGCCCATGATGTAGTGAAAGTGGCTACAAAATTCAAGGAAAGGGATGACAATTTTGATGAACAATTCAGGGTTGTCAATGACCACTGGGACTGCATCATGGATGTAGATGAGGAAGGAATTGGCTAGATTTTGGAGGCCTTCAAAGAGAACAAGGAACAATAAAGTCCTTTCATGTCTGGAGATTTTCACCAGCAGGGTACAGTTTTGAAAATTCATTATTCTTTGAGCATAAGCTCCCGGACTGTAGAATTCCAGGTCCAAAGTTTTGTATTCATTCACAGTGGTTTGTTTTAGGGTTCCCTAGAGATAATCGATCATTGTTAGTAGTTAATAAGGGTCAGCAGGTAGGTGATCTAGATAAGGTATGTCAGGCGGAAGAGATGGCTTTGATAGGTGATTTCCCCGAGGCACCGCTCCCACATTAACTACCTGGTGCACATTGAAGACAAGAAGCCATAATTTACATTTATGAGGCATGTAGCCTCAGTTACCAGGATGATCATATTTCTTCTATAAATACCTCTTCACTCTACTCTTTGCCAATTATTCCATATTTCTCCTCTTATCTTCTTCCTCTGTCTTGTCAGACCTCTACATATCCTGAGGTGATTGTAAGTGGTGCAGGTAGTACGAGCGACAGGTAATGTATTATATTTAACAAGTGTACAGTTAAATTAGGTTATTTTTAGGTCAAAATTCATGTATAAATAAGAAGTCCGATGCCATAACAAGGGTTAGCGAAATTGATGATTTTGCAGTTCAGCAAGTAATAGAAGTATAGCATTTTAATTTTAGTAGTTTCAGGAGCTCAGTGCTGAATTATTCTCAATAATTTAGAATTCTCCCTTGGAGCCATGGATGTATTCGCTAGTGATGCTAGAACCATTTGAGTTAATGAAGAAGGAAGGACATCTTGTAGCTATTTGTTATGTGTCATTCTAATCTCTTGAATTAGCAAAATGTCTTTTGTGTAGTATGTTTTATTATGTATTTTGCTCCCATGTTTTAGTTTAGATTAATGATCTTATCTCCCCTTGCTACTGAATGCATGTGAATCGCTAGTTCTTTATGTATTTTGTATTTAGTGTAGTTTTCTTGCATTGGATCTTAGTTTGATGTTTGAATATTTATTGCATAAATATAGGTAGAAACATACATCTAACCTTAATCGATCTTTTGAACTTTATTTGATAATCCAAATGCTTGCAGGAAACCCCATCCTTTTTGGAATCCCTGAGAAGATGAGTAAAAACTAGATATCCCCTCACACAATAGTCACCTACCCAACCTAGCTTCCCGCACCATCGAGACCCAACTGCCAGGTGCTTGGAGGCTAGAAGAATTCATTCTCCAGTAAACCTCTTCAGGCAGAGTTGGTCTGTACCTCGGTACCCAGTGACAACATTACCTCAGTTGGTAGAGCTATTCATAAATTCTTGTCAATAGAAACTGGTGCTAGAAGGAGGGCATGAGCTCATCTCCCTCAGAAGATTTCAATTTTACACTGCCTAAGGGTTCCCAGAGCAATAGTTTTAGGAACCAAACTTTCCACAAAATTGGGTCATCTTCACCTGTATGTTTTGAAAGAATCCTTTTATCAGCCCCAAATCCTGAAGAGTTTGTAGAACTCAAACCTCCTGACCAAAAGAGTAGGACCCAGCCAATGAGACAACCAACTAATTTTATCTGGGGATTCGCTACACACCAGAATACCCAAATCCCCGAGATAATCTCGGGGACTAACGTTCAACCCAGACAAAATCAAATAGTCCCAATCGATACTTATTTTGGTAATACTGGGTCCCCCATGGGGTAGTTCCCTAGAGCTACCAACGATCTTCTTCCGCATCCGGAGAAGATCTATCCCAAGTATGAGCATCTAGGCCCTCAAACTGCAAAAGAACACCTTCAGGCCTATAAGGATGTTGTTAGTAATAACTGAGAGGGGGGGTGAATTAGTGGCCTCAAATTTTATCCAATTTAAACTTTAATCCATCAATCAATACTTCTCAAATTATTAATTCCCAACAAGATGCATGCCTTTGAAATACTTGAAACAAATAACTATCTGTCAGTTTACCTTGTCTGTCCTTATTCTCCTTGATAACTGATGAATAGTAAACTGTATTTACCAATACTCAGTAAATATGTAGATTATACCATTCAATCCATAAATGCATATGTAGAATGTAAAACAATAAAGTAATAAACCATACACATATAACACAAGGATTTTAACATAGAAACCCTGTTAAGGGAAAAACCACTGGATCCGATATCCCAAATTTTCACTCTTCTGAAGTGAGCCTTGTTAGGAGCCAACCTTGTTAAAGGTTACAAACACACTGTTAAGTGTGACCTTGTTAGAGAATTTTTATACATAGGTTGTCACTTAGTATCTGGCATCTATGCTACCATCCTTGAATCAGTCTCATGACTGTCAATAGGCTTTATGCTAATCTTACTACCATCCTTGAATCAACCTCCTTCTTAGACTATCAATAGGCTTTAGGTAAGACCAATGCTACTATCATGAGTCAACCTTCTATCAATCTGTTAGGATATACCTCAATTACAAAAGACTATTAAGTCCTGCTTTGTTAAGAGACTTAATGCTTCATTGGTTAAACTGAAACAAAATGACATGTTTCTAATGAAACTGAATTGCAAATTTTCAGATATATTTACTTATAATATCTTTCTGATCAATGTATCAATTCAATTCCTTTGTACTTAACTCATTCTTCTTTGTGATGTTGTGCTTTTATATTTGTCAGTGTCTACAGAATTCTTTAGCTCTCCCTCAGCTTGATTGATCTGGACTGCATGAAGTTTATCCTTCATCAGTTTCTCTTTAGCATCTTCTATCCGTTCACACCCCCATGTATCTAATTGCTTGCTTACAGGAATGAATTATGCTTGTCTTTTAAATAGACATGATGTTCCTTAATTCTTGGTTCTTGATTCTTGATTCTTGGCGTGAAAAATAATCTAGCCAAATTGATTTATGGTTTTAACTCCTGATTTATCTCATAGTTATCTTCTTGCCAACTGTACAAATCACTTACTTCATTGTGGTTGAATAAAACAAATAAAACAACTAGTTAATTCTATCCTTTAGCTCTGCCAGCTAGATATTTTGTCATTTTATGATCTCTTTGTTCCATCTATCAATTCTGCAGTTCATCGCCGATGACAACCGTCGGTTCCATCGGTACAACTTTAGTTAGCTACGGGATCTCTATCCGTCGGGCATCATTGGATCTTGCTCATTGGGCAACACTATTTTTATCTTTTTAGGCATCCTTTGATTCTACTTCATCGGGCAACATTGTCTTCTACTCGTTGGGAATCACTGTGACTTTATCTCTGTCTTTACCGATGGTGTGCACTCCACCAGTGTAGTCTATCACTTAGTGAAAACTTGACTTTTATACATTGCTGAAAGAATAACCTTTATTCCATTGATTCTCTAAAGTCTTTGGCATTATGTATATGACCATATAGATGATATCAAGTTGACATCAATGACAATACAAACCATTAACTGATTTAATGTCTTGCATCATCTTCAACTTAATATAGTCAAACATTTAATCAGTTACATGTCATCAATCTCTCCCTTTGGCAATGATGGAAACATGCTATATTATCATGCTATACTATTTCTAATACAACATGAAATACAATTGTTTAGATTCATCAAATTACCAAATACTTTGTTTTGATAACCGATAAAATGTCTGACCATCGGTAAGCTTTGTGTAAGCTTAGATTTGATTCTTGAAGCTTTTCTTTTTATTTTTCTGATGTGTTGTGTCCTTTTTGACTGTTCTACTTCTTTGATGTCTTTGTCTTTTGTTTGAAATATTTATACAAATTCTCTCCCTTTGGATATGATCTCTCCCTGTTTGGAGTAATCTGATAACGAATAGTTTCTAATGATAATATGGATACATTCTCTCCCTTTGACAACAATGCCAAACAAATATTTTACAAATATATGACACTTTGTCAACCAATTGCTTCTTTCATTAATATATTCCTTGAATTTCCCTTATCCATTGTCAATATAAAAATCTTCTCTAGTGCTTGGTTCTGATATATACCTTTATGTATATAGATGTAGCTTTGAAGTTCAGCTTCTGCTTGCATTAATCATGAATGATATTCTGATAATATATGGCTGATGCAGCATCTAGTTCTTTTACTGACTATTAGACATGGGTTTCACCCCTAGTCTTTTCCTCAGGTACTCAAATATATCCTTGGGTAGTGGCTTGGTGAAGATATCAGCCAATTGTTCTTTTGATTGCACATATTCAAGTATTACCTCTTTTTCTTGAAATTGTTCTCTTAAGTAATGATACTTGATGGCAATGTGTTTGGTCTTTGCATGCATGACTAGATTATTGGAAATATTTATCGCACTGGTGTTATCACAATAAATAACTACTGGTTCTTTGATCTTCATATGCATACCTTCTAGCAACTGTTTGATCCATGCAATATTTGAGTAGTTTGCAGCAGCAGCAACATATTTTTCTTATGTAGTAGACTGAGAGATGCATCCTTGCTTCTTGCTAATCCATGTGACAAGTCTATCACCCATAAAGAATGCTCCTCTAGTTGTGCTCTTCCGGTCATCAATATTTCCAACCCAATCAGCGTCGGTAAACACTTTCAATTCAAATTTGCCTTCTCTTCTATACCATAATCCAAATTCCTTAGTATTCTTCAGATATCTTAGAAATCTTTTCATAGTAGTTATATGTGATTCCCTGGTGTTAGAAGAAAATCTAGCAACAATTCCTACTGCATGTGCAATATCTGGTCTAGTGTGTACAACATACATGAGTTTCCCTATCATTGATCTGTATAGAGTGTGATTTACCTCTGTTGTCTTGTCTTCCTTTGTTAATTTGCATCCAGTAGCCATCGGTGTTCCAACAGGTTTGAAATCTTCCATCTTGAATATTTTTAGAACTTCTTTGATGTATTTGGACTGTGTAATGAAAATACCTTCACTTTGTTGAACGATCTGCAGACCAAGAAAGAACTTGATCTCTCCAAACATAGACATCTCAAATTCCTTTCTCATCTCATCAGAAAATGATTTGCATAGCATATCATTGCCTCCAAATATGATGTCATCAACAAATATTTCAGCAATCAAAGTATTAGCATTAATATCTTCTTTCAAATAAAGATTACTGTTTTCACTAGTCCTCATGAATCTAATACTTATTAGATAGGAATGAAGTCTTTCATACCAAGCTCTGGGAGCTTGTTTCAATCCATACAATCTTTGTGAAGTCTACATACCATGTTCCTCTTTTCTAGATCTACAAACCCTTCTGGTTGCTCAATGTATACCTCTTCTTCAAGTATTCCATTTAGGAATGCTGACTTGATGTCCATTTGATATACTTTGAATCCTTTGTATGCAACATAAGAAAGTATAATTCTTACTCCTTCTAGCCTAGCAATGGGTGCAAAGGTTTCTCCATATTCTATACCTTCCTCTTGTGCATACCCCTTGCATACTAGTCTTTCTTTGTTCCTTTTGACTTCTCCATTCTCATTCAATTTTTTCCTGAATATCCATTTTGTACCGATGACATTCTTGTCATCTGGTCTTGGCACAAGTGACCATGTCTTGGTCTTTTCAATCTGTTCAATCTCATCATTCATAGAACTTATCCATTCTTCATTATCTAGTGGAGCATTGACAAATTTTGGTTCAAACTCACAAATTAAGCCATTTGAGTTTAAAGACATACTCCTTGTTCTTATACCATCTTTCTTATCTCCTATGATCTGGTCCTTTGGATGGTTAGTTATTACATATCTTTCAAGTACAGGTACAACTCTTTGCATATCAGCTTGATCTTCATTACCTTGCACATTATTTTGATCATTATCCTGACCGTGGGTAACAGCATTCTGACTGTCGGTTGCAACATTTTGTTGTTCTGGATTTATGCACTGTTGCTCAGGTAAAGTGATGGGTTCTTCATAGTATACAAAGTTTTTGTAGTCCTCTGGTTCTTTTGTGCTTTCCAGCTCATTCTTTTTTGCAAATTCATCAATCTTTACATTTGCAATTTCAACTATTTTGTTAGAAGCCTTGATTAGACATTTAAAAGCTTTGCTTTTGGTAGAATATCCCAGAAAAATACCTTCATCACTTTTGGCGTCAAGATTTCCATTTCTAACATCTTTTAAGACATAGCATTGACTTCCAAATATTTTGAAGTAACTTACATTGGGTGTTTTACCATACCACAGCTCATAAGGAGTCTTCTTTGAGTCATTTTTCAATTGTACTCTGTTAAGTGTATACATAGCAGTGCTAACAACTTCTCTCTAGAAGATCTGGGTGATGTCCTTCTCTATCATCAGGGTTCTAGCACAATCAACTATTGATCTGTTCCTTCTCTCAGCAATCCCATTTTGCTGTGGTGTTCTTGGTGCAGAAACCTATCTTTTTATACCATGCTCATTACATAAATTAGTGAGTTCATCTGATATAAATTATCCTCCTCTATCTGATCTCAAACATTTCAGATCCTTACCACTTTTTTTTTCTACCATAGCCTTATACCATTTAAACATATTGAATGCTTCAAATTTTTCTTTTAGAAACATGACTGTCATCATTCTAGAATAATCATCAACAAAGAGAATAAAATATCTATCTCCATAATATCTCTTTGTCCTCATAGGTTCAGATAAATCAGTATGGACTAATTCTAGAATATCATCAGATGTATGAGTTTTGCTTTTGAAACTAGACTTTGTCATTTTACCTTTTTGACAATTCTTGCACATGATGTTGTCTGGCTTTGTCATCGTCGGTAAGCCTCTTACACTTCTTTTTCTGCTTATCTTCATCATGTTGTCAAAGTTTACATGGCACAACCTTTTGTGTCACAGCCATATGTCTTTGTTTCTAGTCATCAAGCAAGTGGGGTTAGTGTCATTCAGATAGAATAAGTTACCTTAGGTCTGTTCATTGGTTCCAATCAGTGTTCCTAATTCATTGAAGATGTTTTCCTTCTTGTTCTCAAATGCTACTTTATGACCTAAATTATTTAGATAAGAAACACTCAACAGATTATAATTCAATCCTTTTACCCAATAAGCATTTTCACATTTAATCAGGTTATTCAGCATTAATGTTCCTTTACCTTCAATTCGACAAGGAGAATCATTTCCCCTTCTTACTGTACCACCTTTATAGTATTCAAAAGTGTTAAAATTTTCTTTGTCATCGGTCATATGGTGAGTGCAGCCACTATCTATAATCCAGATGTCATTTTTACTAATCTTAGATATGAGTGCAGTTTCTTCATACCTTTCATCTTCATCTGAGTCATCCTTTACAGGTACAAACACTATCTCAAAATCATCATCTGGTTCGGTGTTAGTATGTTCATCTTTGCAAGTAGCTAGATAGCTATCCTTCTTGCCTTTGTCCTTGTAATCTCGGGTATCACTTTTTTTTTATTGCCGGTAACCTCTGTAATATTTTTTATCACCTCTGTCAGATTTCTTCTCAAAAAATCTTTTATCATTTCTTTCATCTTTTCTTTTAGGACATCTTGCAGCAAATTCTCCAATCTCTTTACAATTAAAACATACAAGTGGTAACTTGCCTTTGTATTTACCTTTGCCTCTTAGCATTCTTCTTGCCATGAGTGCTTCAATTTCATCTAGATCTTCTTCTTCACTTTCTCTTT
>MU226155.1:1871070-1892939 GCA_018584345.1 Thuja plicata | reverse complement strand
TCATCAAACTTTCCTCTAAGGCTTTCTACCTTGGCTCTTAGAACATTTGCATCACCTCCATGTACAAGTTTCAACTTGTCCCACATTGTCTTTGCATTTTTGCAATCTTTGACATCCTCAAATTCAGTATTAGAGAGTGAGGCTGAAAGCTCTATAACCATGCAGTTATGTTCATTCTTTACTCTCAATTGATCTACTGTCAATGGTCTTGTAGGAAACACATAATCAGTATCTAAGTATTGAGTAATATCATTACCAATACCTGACAAGTGAAGTTTTATCCTGCTTTTCCATGAAGCAAAGTTGTCATTGTTCAACTTGGGCACATCTCATCTATTCATCTTGTGATCTTCACTTAGGTCTTGAAACCTTCCTTCTAAGCACACAAGCATTGATACCAATTGTTAGTAATAACTCAGAGGGGGGGTGAATCAGTGGCCTCAAATTTTATCCAATTTAAACTTTAATCCATCAATCAATACTTCTCAAATTATTAAGTCCCAACAAGATGCATGCCTTTGAAATACTTGAAACAAATAACTATTTGTCGGTTTACCTTGTCTGTCCTTATTCTCCTTGATAATTGATAAACAGTAAACTATATTTACCGATACTCAGTAAATATGCAGAGTATACCAATCAATCCATAAATGCATATGTAGAATGTAAAACAATAAAGTAATAAACCATACACATATAACACAAGAACTTTAATGTGGGAACCCTGTTAAGGGAAAAACCACTGGGACCGGTACCCCAAATTTTCACTCTTCTAAAGTGATCCCTGTTAGGAGCCAACCCTGTTAAAGGTTAAAAACACACTATTAAGGGCAACCTTGTTAGAGGATTTTTATACATAGGTTGTCACTTAGTATCTGGCATCTATGCTACCATCCTTGAATCAGTCTCATGAATATCAATAGGCTTTATGCTAATCTTACTACCATCCTTGAATCAGCCTCCTTCTTACACTATCAATAGGATTTAGGTAAGACTGATGCTACTATCATGATTCAACCTTCTAGTAATCTGTTAGGATATACCTCAATTACAAAAGACTGTTAAGTCCTGCTCTGTTAAGAGACTTAATACTTCAATGGTTAAACTGAAACAAAATAACCTGTTTCTAATGCAACTGAATTGCAGATTTTCAGATCTATTTACTTACAATATCTTTCTGATCAATGTATCAATTCAATTCCTTTGTACTTAACTCATTCTACTCTGTGATGTTGTGCTTTGTTTTTTGTCGGTGTTAGCATAATTCTTTAGCTCTCCCTCAACTTGATTGATTAGGACTGCATGAAGTTTATCCTTCATCAATTTCTCTTCAGCATCTTCTATTAGTTCACACCCCCGTGTATCTGATTGCTTGCTTATGGGAATGAATTATGATTGTCTCTTAAATAGACATTATGTTCCTTAATTCTTGGTTCTTGATTCTTGATTCTTGGCGTGAAAAACAATCCAGCCAAATTGATTTATGGCTTTAACTCCTGATTTATCTCATAGTTATCTTCTTGCCAACTGTAAAAATCACTTACTTAACTGTGGTTGAATAAAACAAATAAAAAAACTAGTTAATTCTATCCTTTAGCTCTGCCAACTAGATATTTTTTCATTTTCTGATCTCTCTGTTCCATCAGTCAATTCTTCAGTTTGTCGCCGGTGACAACCGCCGGTTCCATCAGTACAACTTCAGTTAGCTTTGGGATCTCTGTCCGTTGGGCATCATTGGATCTTGCTCGTCAGGCAACACTATTTTTATCTCATCGGGCATCTTTTGATTCTGCTTCATCGGACAACACTGTCTTCTGCTCGTCGGGAATCACTATGACTTTATCTCTGTCTTTACGGATGGTGTGCACTCTGCCAGTGTAGTCTGTCACTTAGTGAAAACTTGACTTTTATGCATTGTTGAAAGCATAACCTTTATTCCATTGATTCTCTAAAGTCTTTGGCATTATGTATATGACCATATAGATAATATCAAGTTGACATCAATGACAATACAAACCATTAACTGATTTAATGTCTTGCATCATCTTCAACTTAATATAGTCTTTGACATTTAATCAGTTACATGTCATCAGATGCCATGAACCAATACCAGATACAACATCAAGATGTTGTAACCCAGATATTTCCTCTGTCCTTAGGATAGAATGAATTGAACTGGTACCTTAACTTTCCCACCAACTCCATTAATAGTTGGTAGGATATGGAAGACACCTTCCTAGCGGCCTTCTGCATTCACGTGGACCCAGCGTGGTCCCACAACTAGTTTATCTCCATCAAGAAGGAACCAAATGAACCTCTCACCACATTCAACCATGTTCCAACACTCCTTGAAGTGGTGCACAAGCCCTTTCATCCCATCCACTAATGTAACCATCCAAACATATTTGAACACCATGGACCCCATCGTTGCCACTCTCCTCTGGACAACCACCACTGCTAATGACCAGGATACTTTGGCAAAAGTTTACAACTTAGCCTAGGAGATATCCCATGGTTTGAGAAAATATCCCAGAGGGATTGGACAGAGCCTACCATTCAATATGATACCTGGTAGAACTCCTTATGCCAGGGGATACAACCCCAATCTGATAATGGGTGCCCCAACAATGGCCATGGGCCCACCATTGATAGACCAGTAGGCCCGGTATGTTTACCCATCTCAAGCCAAGACAATATTAGTACTGGAATACATTCCCTACAACCAGCCATAGAAAATGCAACAACCTTTGACACAACTCTTTGGAGTACCTTTCTTCCAGTCGCCCATGACCAAAGGATAGTCATCTTTGACTCCAGGAACTGCTACTATTTTCCCCAGAAACCCATCACAACAATCGTCACACTATGACACAACTAGAAGCTGTCTACTGAGGTTGAATCCATCTAGTGATTGGTGTCCTCATTAATGACAAACATGGCACAACTAAAGGTGGGGCCTTCTGCGCCCTACAACTCCAATTCCCAGAGAGGGAATATTTTCTCTAGACAATGAAACACCAATTCTGGAGGTCAAAACTACAATGAGCCTTGGTCCAAAAAATAGCAATGGAACAACAACATAAATACCAGAAGTCCTCCTCCAAATAAAAATACCACTTAGGGTGGTGCTAGACCTAGACACTCTACACAACTTGTATAATTCCACCCCCTGACCACATGGTGTAGATTGCATGACACTGGCTCACATTCCAAGGTGAATTGTGCCACACTAGAGAAGATCATCATGATCTCCTAGTAAAACAGACAAAAACCTGTCAATCCTACTCCCCTAGAATCATCCTCATTAGAGTCCTCTCACACTGCCTTTACATGTGAGACCATCTTCTTTGGGACAGACGAAGAGCATGAAGAAGAACCTGAGTTGAAGGAGTTCTTTGATGAATCCATCACGACCTTTGAGGCCAACGCCTTCACCAGTATACAAAATCCCTACCACACTTTGAGTCAAGCTAGAAAAGGGCCATCTTACGCATCAATGCCTCCCAAGAATACCACTCCCCATGATAAATCAAATGATTGTCCTTTCCCACCGAAATGACCTGGCCCTAACCACACCAGGGATCCGGCCGAGGGAAGCCAATTTTATCTAGGGGGATAGTTTGACATCACTAAGGCATTGGAAAGTACCACCACCTCCATGACCTTGATGGAGGTTTTTTTGAATTGTCCCAAGCAAAAGAAGTCCCTTTTTAAGCTCTTGGGAAACTTGGAAGTCGTCACTCGTGTTAGCACTATATATTGAAAATTTTTAAATTTGAAACATTGGCATTGTTCCCGCATATTTTGGTTCAAATCTTTGTCTTTTCATGTGTAAAGGGTTAAAAATTGGTTAATTCTTCAGTTTGTCTTATATTAAGGCTAATTGTGCAATCACACTCTTCTTTTTAAGTGGTCTATTGAGTCTGCAAGTGAGTGAGTCATTATTTGGTCGGTCATTGCGCAATTGCGGTCATGTTGGAGTTAGGTAAATTTATTTGGTGAGTGAGAAACCTAATGGTTAAAAGGTTCATCACACAATCACAATATGTATTAAAAGGTCAAGTATTTTATTAGTGACTGCATGACGTTATGATATTTTTTGTTTTTCACGCAATCACGAAGGTCTTAAGTTGTTATGATTTGGCTCAATGAGTAAGCGAGAGGTTTTTTTTTTAACACATCACGCAGTCGTAGTTGTTTTAATTCATGAACATTTAGGTCTGCAACTAAGCAAGCATTATAAATTCCACTCAGTGGCTTACTCACTAAATTTTTAACTAACGTGTTTTTTTTTGTGCAAGTAGGCGATCCAGTACTATCGGGTGATTGAGTGTTTCTTGTATCCTAGTCACGCTGGAAGTTTTCAAGGCTAAGAAAGACAGCGAGTATGTGACTAAAAGATTATATTCATTATCACTCACTCACCAATGATTTTTTGTCTAAGTATTTGGTTTCACGAGTGTGCAATGAAGGGAAAGTGCAAGTTGTCACTCAGTCGCTAATAAACAAGGTAAGGTAAAAAGAGGTTAGCGAGTATGCAACTGGTGAACTATTGAAGGATTATTTAAAGATACTCGCTCAATCATGGAGGATTCACTCATAAAAAGTTTCAATGTAGGAGTCTGTGACTATAGGTAATATGGATCATCACTCACTCGCAAAGATAAGTGAACATAATAAAAGGTATGGCGAGTGTATGAAAGGAAGATAATACATGATCAATTCAAATCATCGCTCACTCGCTCAGTTTCAAACATGATGAGATAGAGGCTAGCGAGTGCATGACCAAGAAAGGCTTAAGTGATGGATTTGTATTCGCTCACTCACATGGGTTTGAAGAAGGTGAAATGGTGAGCAACGAGTGTGCAACTGATGAATGGAAATATGCTATCGCTCACTCGCATAGATTTTAATGTAGCTGATAAAGGGATAGCTAGTGTGCAATTACTAAATGATCAAGTGCTATTTAGGTCATCGCTCAGTCATGAAAAATACAAATCCAGATAAAGAGAGACACTGGGTGCGTGACTGTTTGTAAAGAAGGATCTCATCTCTCACTCATGAGGACATTTTTGAATACAAATCCAATACAAAAAGTGAGTGAAAAGTTGACCATTCCCGGGCTATGAATGCAAAAAGGTAAAAAGTGTGTACTCTGTTCTAGAAAGGATGAAGGAGTGTGATTTAATGGCAGCATTAGTTTCAAAGGGATGATTGCATGACACTGCAAGTGCAAGAGTTTGTATTCAAGTGGACAAGACGATGATTTGAAGGCTATAAATATAAATGATTGAGCTTTTTTTCTGTACAACTCTTGTTTTTGCCTTTGTGAATTTCTGAGAAAACAACAGAGCTCATTTTGAGATTGTATTCTAGTAGAAAAGATGAGTCAAGCTACCACTAGTGTAGCCTCACAAGGGTCTAAGAAGAAGAAAGTTGCAGTAAAGAAGTATGTGGAAGAGTTTGCTGAGTTGTTTCCCAGAACATTAAATGAAAATAACGCAAATTGGGATGAATGGAAGGATAGATGGTGCCAGTGCAGTAATCCTGTTACTCCAAATTTCTTTGGTAATACTCTATTCCATTATTTTTGGAATAATAGGGTTAAAGCAATTCCTATTTGCAATCCCTAGGAACTAAATATGGCAAAGTTGATTGTGCCTAATGTTTATATTGATATAGGCCTTATTAAGGAACTTACTAAGAATTATTGCCTAGTAGCTAGGGTAGTCAGAAAGAAAAACAAAGAGACCCTAGTGTCCATAGATAGGAGATTAGTAGCAGAGGTCTTTGGGATCACTGGTGCATTATGCATAGAAATTGATTTGGAAAAAATATAGGTAGGTTACAAAAAGAGAGAGAAATTGATCAAGAAGTTTGATATGCCCAGATTCATGCCTAGGGTAGATAGAAATTTGGTGAAAGTCCCAGATAATCTTAAACTGCCTTTCAATTTATCCCTCTTCCACCATTATATAAAATGCATAGTATATGGCTTAACTAGAGTACTGGGTTTTGATGGAGATTCTACAGTGCCCCAAGATGTGCTCATGATGGCCATGAATATCCAGCACCCAGAGCTCAATACAGATTATGACTATGTGGGATACATAGTTGAGGCTATACATGTTGCATTGGTGGAAATATAGGTAGATGCCCCTATACCAACTTTTAAACATTATTCACATTTAATGTTTATGATTCTATATTTTAACAGGGAGTCCATGGACAAAGAGCTCGAATTGTTTGATTCAGAGTATGGTGTCAGTGTGCCAATCCAAAGGTGGACCCAGGTACGGGATAGCTCATCTGTGAATTCATCTTTTGTATGTTTCTATAATTGGATTGTGGATCCAATTTTTGATTTATTGGGAAAATATAGGAAAAGGTTTCCAATTAAAGTTAGAAGAGTTTTAAGACCTTGGAAATTTGTTCAAAATTAGCCAATTACTCAAAACTGGGATGATTTTTTCTTCTTTGACCAAGTTACTGTCATAAGGGTATATGGTTGTTCACAGCCACCTCACATTTTCCCTAAATTTGTTCCTCTTAGGGTTGCATTTTTAGAATTCATTTGGAAAATTACTTGGGTGGATAAGGAATTTTTAGGACATGAAAAGGGTACTTTTACCCCTATATTATAGGTGGACTTTGATTTTTCTATTGGGGAGAAATTTTTTTATCTAATCAATGATTTCCTAAAGTAGTATAGAATGTCCATAATAGTTGTCAGGTTCTGTTATCCAGAACAATTTATAAAAATAGCCTTAAAGTCTATGACTCCTTGGCAAAAAATTAAAGATCATGAGCCACTGGATGATGAAGATATTGTGAGGAACAAGTTAGATAAAGATGAATTCCATGAGAGGAGAAGGAAATGGAAAGACCTTCTTAGGGATGAAGATGATTGGAAGGAATCAGACAAAAAAAATTCTAGTTTTTTCCCAACCTCCCATACTTGAAAAGAATGGAAGAGATTCTTCAATTGTATGACACATTAATGGCACAAGTACCACAGTTCAGTGTTGAAGATGCACAATCCCAAGGATCTCCTCTTGTTGTTGCACTACATGATCAAGAGCATTTGGAACAATAGGAAGAAAAATATCAAGAAGAAGAAGAGGTTGGTGAAGAGGCTACTTCTGCTAGAGGGCCACCCAAGAAAAAATAGAAAATAGAGCATAAAGTGGTGTAGGATACGAAGAGTATGGCCAAGGATGTGATAACAGAGCATGGCAAATACTTTAGGAAGTTAAAAAGGCAAATGCAAAAAGAACCACAAGCTGAAGGTCAAGGGGATAATCAAATGGTATTATTTGGAGAAGCTAATGAGAGAGTGATGATGGCAAATGAATTCATGAAATATGGTGAATTCATAAAATCTGATGAATTCAAAATCTTTTTGATCAAAATGAAGAAAAAAGATTTAAGACAAGGCATGCTCATAGGTGAAGGGAAAGAAGAAAAGAATGAGGAGACTATGAAGACACTCCGGGATTATGATCCTACGAGTGACTTGATCACTGTGGATCAGGCTAGATTGTGTGTGTGTGATTTTTGTACCTATTAAGAGAGACACAACACTTCAACAGATCATTGCATTAGTGAAAACAAGGGGTTAGCAAACATAGCAATCACCAAAATCGATCTATTGCTTCCTATCTAGGAGGAGTATGAAAAATACCATAATAGCCCTCAGATTATGCATATTCCAGTGACAAATACAACCTAAGAATGGAAGATTCAAATGAAATATAATCCAAATGATTCAAAAACATGCATTCTAGCTCTAGAAATGGTGATTACAACAATACAACTAAGAAATGAGCTAAAAAGAAATATGAAAGTCCTAAAATATGAGCAAAATGAGTTTGTGCCTTCAATCCTCCAAATGTGGGAAGCATAAGAATGCTTTCAAATTCTTCAAAATTAGGAGTATTACAAAAATCTATTTCAAAAATCAAGGGCCATTTGAGTTCAAAATCCATTCTATTTATAGAAGAAAGGGAGGAAGGGGAGAAGACCCTAGAAGGGATGCCATTAATGAGGGTGTAAGACTCATTAATGAGGAGTTTAGAAGAGAATGTGTAAGAGTCATTAATGCTTCATTTATGAAAGCATTAATGAGGTATGAGTGGGGGTTTAAGAAGCATGGGTGAGGGTTTAAGGTTAAGCTTGATAACTTTGACTTTAGGGGGAGGGTTGAATTCCTAATCATAGATTTAGGAATGTGACAAGCTTAAGGGTAGCTTAGGATTAGGTTTAAGCCTTAAGGTAGGTGATTAAGGAGATAGAGATGGGAGGAGAGAGAATGAGTGGAGGGGGATTAGCTAATTAGGCTTAATTAGCTAATTAAGAAGAATTAGCACGTGAGAAGGGGTTGGGATGAGTTTGAACTCATGGTTGGATAGTTGAGATTGGTTAGGTTTGAGGTAATATTAATGAAATGAATTGTTGTAATAACATATTCACTCAATAATAGGGATTTAATTAATTATTTAAGCTTTTTATTTCTTTGTAATAATTAATTAGGACTATAGCCAAATTGAATAAATTAGGCTAGGGGATTGAATTTGCAAGTGATGAGGTATGATTAGGATTTCATTAATTCCCTTTAAATTAATTACCTTAGCTAGGTAATGACTTGAATTGATTGAATTGAATTGATTGGTTTTATTGGATAAGGTGATTAATGTAAATTAGTGATTAGATCACTTAGGAGATTAAATTTGATTCAAATGAATTATGCCCGTCAATTGAAGAGTTGTCTAGGCATAATTGGGGGTATGCTCACACTTAGGGAAAATAGGGTCTACGATTAGAGCTAACCAAATCCAGGTGGTTACATTTTCCCCTCTTTGAATTAATGTGCAAGTAGCGCATTGATTCAAAGAAAGTTTTTGATGTTGAGTTCAGAAAGATTGAGAATTTCCCTCATGATCGAACAAAATGTCTGATAAGATCAGTCTCTCACTTGATCAAAATAAACTGATAGAATTGAATTTACACTTGGTTGTCATACAAAGGTCAATAAAAGATCTTAGAGATACCATTTATGAACTTGGTTGTCATCCAAAGATTGATAATATTGATTCCAAACTTGGTTGTCATCCAAAACTCAGTATGAAGCTGCCAGGAGCTTAGTAAGAATCTTTTAAAATGAGGAAACACAAGATATTCAGCTTATGAGGACCAACGCTTTCTATCTAACACTCTTGATTTAGTTAATAAAATTGTCATGCCCCTAGTTTGTTTGATAACGAAGTCATTTTTAATGTCATTTCAAGCAAAAATTTGATTGATAATAGTGTGATCATGCCCCCTCAGGAACAAAATCGGAGGAAAAAGAATAAATACCCTCTATTGAAAGAATGTATCACTTGCATGGAATGGTTAGATTAAGAAAGAATGGATTAGAAGAAGTGAAGAAATCAGGGTGTGTTAAGAGTAAACACACAAGTACCAAGTTAATAATGTTGAAATGTGATTTCGGTTTCATTCCCGATTGATCAAAGATTTTGAGAATCATGGATATGTAAATATCTTGGATTTCAGATGAATTAAAAATAGAAAGGATTTTGAGCTCAAATCCTTATGTTGTTTGTTCAAAATGCATCATGCAATCTCTAAATGCATTTATATGCATACTCTTAGGACTGTCACTGATTTGTATACATTGTAGAATTTTATCATCATTGGGCACTTTTTGGAATGGATACCACTTGATAGTACAAAAATACTAATACCCACTGATATTATGAAAGTATGAATACTATATTTTATTCAAATGTTGGAAATAGACTTAGGCATCAAGGTATAGAAGCCAGGATAATAAAATAGTCACCTTCCTTTTATTATCTTAGAATTTGTGTAAGGCAAGATATTGGACCTGTAATGACCTTGAAAATTCATATCCTTGGGTACATTGTGCTTCGTATACCTTAGTGAGAATCTAAGTTAGAAAAAAAACAAGGAAATTGTTTCAACCTCGCCATAGTTTACACATAACAAAGATTGAGATATATGCGGCTATCCACTCATGGTGGCAGCTCTTACCATAAACATCCAAGTTAGGTGAAATTTATAGGATCATTTGGAACAATCACCATACGTAGAAAACCAAGAAAATGTTATGCCCCCTGTCCTTGCGACTCTTTGTCTTTGCATAGACGTCATGTTGTAACTTGGAAGACATAACAACTATCAATTGTGAATCATGTAAATAAAATTCATAACAACTTAGATGCCCCTAGTTGAAACATCATCAGTGCATAAAAGATTTATAATCAAACCAAGATCAAATTGTATTTAATTAGTATTTGAGAAATACTATTGATTCATTTTTCAAGCGCAGTATAGATTCATCAATCAAAAAGTTGGAATTCAAGAAAATATGTGTTTCGTGTCTTTGTATGACTTTCTTCCTATTTGTAATCTCATGTAGTTCTTAGGAACACCATTCAGGTTGGTGCAATGTTTGTATCATCCTTGTTTCATGGAAGGGATAGTTTAGTGCAAGCAACGAGATGTCCCTAGTGTAGAATGATGTGTTCCCTAAGACATAAATGTAGACAAATCCCAAGCGAGGATAGGGTTTTCATAAGGAAACAAAGTCAACATTTAGCATAGGTGTAATCATGGAGGCTTAGTATTAGTAATGCATTGATAGATGGAGCGCAAAACATAAGTGACGCCTGATTGCCAGGTTTTCACCACTTGGCAAAATTGTTTATTCTTTTTGCTACCAGGATGCCCGTTTTACCAGGTTGTCATCAAGGCACTTTTCTTTTTTCAAAATTTTTGCTTTTTTTTAAAAATGTTTTTGTAGTATCAAGGCACCTATTTGCTAGGTTTTCACCAAGGATACCTTTCTTCAGGACCTTTTCCACTATTTTTGGATTTCTTCAGGATTAATTTTCTAAATTTTTTTGGTATTTTCTGAGAACTATTCACTGTACAGGCTTTGCTAGCCGAACATTAAGCGTAGAACCACTTCAAATGTAGAGTATTGATAGGATATGGAAGAAAGTCTCCCTCAGGTGTAGCTAGTTGATAAGCTCCAGTCTCAAAAGTAGAAGTGATAACATAACATCCTAACCAGTTAGGTTCAAACTTTCCTTTTTGTTCTTTGTTAGGATGGTTCTTAGGATTCTCCTTCAGAAAAAGATCTCCCACTTGAAATTGGCATGGTTTAACCTATTTTTTGTACCCCTTGGACATGCATGCTTGGTAAACCTTCATATGATCGAAAACCTGTTGCCTGCACTCATCAAGTAGGTCTAAAGAATTCACCCTAATGATGCAGTATTTCTCATCAGTAACAAGACCATGTAAAGATATCCATAAAGATGGGATTTCAACCTCAATAGGTAGTACTACTTTAGTGCCATAGACTAGGGAAAATGGCATGGCTCTATTTGGTATTCTGATTCTTGTTCTGTAGGCCCAAAGTGCCAGATTCATTTGTAGATGCCAGTCTCTGCCAAACTTACTCATAGTTCAATGTAGGATCTTGAGAATATTTTCATTAGATGCCTTAGCTTGTCCATTACCTTGAGGGTAATAGATTGAGGAGCAATGTTGAGTGATGTGGAACTATTCACAAAGGTCATCAATGTCTTTATTTTTAAATTGGCCCTCATTGTCTGTTATAATTGATGAGGGTATCCCATATCTACAGATAATGTAGTTCAGAATGAACATAGCCACCTGTTTCCAGTGGCTTTGATTAGCGGCATGGCTTCGACCCACTTCATGAAATACTTAGTTGCCATAATGATGAACTTGTGTCCATTTGAAGAATTGGGATATATTTGGCCAACCAAGTCAAAGGCCCATTGCTGAAATGGCCAATGTGTAATAAAAGTTATAAGTTCTCTGGCAGGAGCCTGGATGAGATTTCCATGTGTCTGGCATTTATGACATGTTTTGGAAAATTCAATAGAATCTTTTTCCATGGTAGGCCAGTAATAGCCTACTCTAAGCAGTTTCTTTGCTAGTGAAAAGTTGTTTGAATATGATCCACATACACCTTCATGGACTTCTTTTAACCCGTGATCCGACTCTTCAAGTTCTAAACATCTAAGAAGTGTACTTTCGAGACCTCGTTGATATAAGTTATTATTTATGAGGACATGACATGATGTTTTCCTAATCAAGGCTCTTTTCTCATTTCTGGATAGATTGTTGGGAATGGTTTGGTCAGTGAGGTAAGCAATGATATTGGCAAACTGAGATTAGTCTGGGGTTTTCAAAGCATAGATTACTTGGTATACAGGGGTATCAAAGGTGGGATAGGATAATTATTCCACCAAGAAGTCATAGTGGAATTGATGTTCCTCCAGTTCTAACATGGATGCCAATGTAGCCATGGCATCTGTAGCTTTGTTCTCTATTCTGGGGATCTACTGGAATGTGAGGAAGACAAGGTACTTCTTTAAGTCATCAACCAGTTGTTTGTAGGGTTTCAACTTCTCATCTTTCATCTGATAATCTCCATTGACTTGATTGATAATGAGCTGGGAGTCACCATACACATGAAACTATACAATCTTCCATTCTATGGCAAGCTTAAGACCATTTACCAGTGCTTCATATTCATAAATTTTGTTCATGCATGGAAACATCAATTTGTAAGACTTGGGTATTTTGTAGCCTTGAGGAGTTATGAATAGAACCCCTACTCCAGAGCCTTATTGTGTGAAAGAACCATCAAAGTACATCTTCCATGGGTACTCAGTTATATGCATAATGGTCTCATTAGGGAATTCAATCCTTAAAGGTTAATCATCTTAAAGTGGTGAATCAGCTAGTTGATCTACAAGGACTTGTCCTTTAATATCTCTTCGGTCTACATACTCAATGTTAAATTCACTTAGAATGAGGACCCATTTCATGAGACATCCTGTTAATGTTGTTTTTCTTAAAAGGTACTTCAGAGGATTGATCTTACCAATGAGCCTTAACGTATGTGAGAGCATGTAGTGTCTCAATTTTTGTGATGCGAAGATGACTACTAAGCATGCTTTCTCAATAATGTTGTAATTGAACTCATAGGAGACTAGTGTTCTACTGATGTAGTAGATAGCTCTTTCTTTCTTAGTTTCATCCTCTTGTGCTAGCAATACTCCTAGTGATGTAGTTGTAGCTGAAATATACATGAGTAATGGTTTTCCATGGATGGGTGCCATAAGAATAGGAGGAGTAGCTAGATACCCTTTTAATTCTCTAAAGTTGGCTTCACAGTGTTCATCCCATTTGAAGGTGACCCCTTTATGTTGAAATTTGGTAAAGGCTTGTGCTTTGTCAGCAAGTTGTGACATGAACCTCCTGATTGATTGAAGTCTCCCTTGCAAGGTCCTCATTTGACTAATGTTGCATGGAGGAGTCATCTCTAGAATAGCTTTAACCTTTGCCGGGTCTACTTCAATTCCATTTGTTGAAATAATAAACCCTAAGAGATTTCCTGATTGGACCCCAAAGGAACATTTCTTTGGATTGAGCCTGAGTTGAAATTACTCCATATGATCCAATATTTTCCTTAAGTCGACAGTGTGAGTGGTCCTTTCTTTGGATTTAGCTAAGGTGTCATCCACATAATCCTCCATGTTTTTATGCATCATATCGTGGAATATAGTAGTCATTTCTGTTTGATATGTAGCACTGGCATTCTTTAACCCAAATGACATGACGTTCCAGCAAAAGGTGGCCCATGCGCGTGTAAATGTAGTTTTCTCTAGATCCTTAGGGGAAATTTTTATCTGATTGTAGCCCAAGAAACCATCCATTAGTGAATACAGTTGGTAGCCTTCTATGAGGTCTATGATCATATTGGTGTTAGGTAAGGGGAAATCATCCTTAGGACATTCCTTTTTTGAGTCTCTAAAATCTGTACATATCCTAATATATTTATTAGATTTAGACACTAGGACCACATTGGAGATCCATCTTGTGTAGGCAATGACTCTGATGAATCTAGCCTTCATCAATTTCTCTAGCTCCGCTTTTACTAGCAATGCAACATGAGGATGCATCTTTCTAAGTTTTGGTTTCATGGGTTTGATCCCAGGAGCTATAGACAAGTGGTGCATTATTAATTCAGGATCTAGTCCATGCATATTTGTATAAGACCATGCAAATTTGACCTTCTTCTCTTTCAGGAACTCGGTGAATTGTGTCTTTTCCTCTCCTGACAAAGATTGTGCTAGGTGTACTATTTGAGGAACTTTAGCTATGCCCAAATTAACTGGCTGTGTTGGTTCTATCAGAACTGAAGACCTTTCTTGAAAGTGCTCAGGGAGGATATCAATAATATCATCCTTTGGCACCTCTAAGAGGTTTTCACCATCAATTACATCTTTTTTTTTTACTATTTTATGATCTGATACTGACACAACGTGGTTTTCACCATCAATTCCCTTTTTCTTTTTATTTTTCAATTTTTGACTGAGAAACTTGATATCCTTTTGTGACATGTTCACACTCCTTGCATTGGTGGAAGAAGGGTAGGGTTCACAAGCTTTTAAATAGCAAGCCAAGGTGTAGTCATTAAGAAAGTCAAGAGTAGGAGTAGGATCTGTACTAGTCCAAACAATTAGGTATGGGTTTTTCAAAGATAAGGAGTCATTTTTTGCGAAGGACAGCATCGTGGTAGCATCAAGACTATTAACTGACATGACATGTCCTATTAAGTTAAGTTCTTTGATTTTTAGATCAATAAGAGATAGATCATCATTAAAAGGGTCGTTGTTAGTTATATTCAGACCAAACTCTAGTGACTCATCAGTAGAGCTTTCATCATCATCTCTTTTGAAAAGGAGGTTTCTTGCTTATTGCCTCTGAAGCTCTTCTAGACTTATGAGAACACCAGTCTCTCCATCAATGATTGGGGAAAGGAACTCTTCCTCTACTTCAGGAATATCACTATTGTTGGGAGTAGTGTTAGAATGTTCATTGGGTGCTAATGGAGATGCAAACATGTGAATCACATCTATTTCAATGTCCTCTGTGGTGACAGATAGCTCATCCCATTCATAATCATGAGAGTCTTTTATTTCATCATCAAACCTATTTAAGAATTCAGCAATAGTTACTTGATGTACCTGATTAGCCACCTATGGATCAAAGTGTGGTAAATCAAGGACATGTAAAACTATGACCAACTGCCCCCAGTTAGGATGTAAATCCTATTGTCAGGGTGTGCTCTCTATAGCCATTTCTATTAATGGTATCTCTGGATCATCTTTGGTTGTGTATCCTACCTCTTGAATAGGGGCCTATGGTAACAAAGGGATGCAAAGATATTATAGTACCTCAAAGCTTGGTACATAGCCCTCTCCTTGATAGTCGGTATTCTCTATGCCAACATGTAATAATCTTTCATAGGACCATGGTTCTAGTTCTATCTCTTCTGTTTCATCACTCCCTTTGTCAGAGATCGGACTATATTTTGAAGCAGGCTTGTCAGATTCATTATTAAAACCTAGTCTTGTTTTATCTCTGGTATTCCTGAACTCCATGTGCACAGGTTCAATAATTCCTCTCCCTATTTCACTTAGAGGTCCTTTTCCTTTGTATCCCATTTTCTTGAGGAGGTTGTATCCTTTACCATACTATTCTAGAGATATTTCTACATTTTTGACCTCTGCTTCCTTTGGTTCTCCTTTGTAAAGATAGTCCAAGACTGTCTATTCTTCTATGTTATCTAAAGAAGATGTGGATGCCTTAACCATGCTAGGTGCTTTGTGGATTTCCATCTCTTTAGATGTAGCAGGTGTGAATGATGAGGAGGGTCTTCCATAGGATCTTGGTGATATTGGTAATTCTGTCAGTGATGGAGTCATGTCCAGTTTGTATTCTCCCATACCTATTTCTTCAAGTTTTAAAGTCTTCCCAAATATTTTCATAACCATGTCCTTAGTAGTCTCAGGAGCAATCTCATCCATAGCTTCCTTGTTATGTGGAATCATACTACCTACCTTGATATTGTTGCAAGTATAATTAGCATCTGTAGGGATTGTCACTTCCACCCCATTATGTGGGAACTTGGTAAGCTGGTGGTAACTAGACAACACAGCTTTCATTTCATGAATCTATGGTCTCCCCAATAAGATGTTGTAATCTAAGGGTAGATCCAAAACTTGACATATGACATTACTTTCAATCGGCCCAATTCTGATGGGTAGAACAATAAGACCTTTAGAGGATCTTTCTTCCTCATCATAAGATTTGATAGTAATTTTTCTTCTAGAGTCAATGGTCTATTCTGAGAGACCCAATTTCCTGATTAGATTAATGGTATAAATATTCAATCCTGCGCCTCCATCTATCAATACGTGTCTAACATGGGATTTATGAATGAAGACTTCAATATGGAGGGGTGCATTATGTGGATGTGTCAATGATTTATCATCCTCTTAAGAAATTTAGAGATAATGCAATGTTGAGTTGTGATTAACCATCACTTGGAATTTGTCTATATCAAGGTCCTTTGGCACATTTGTGACATGTAGGGCTTGTTCAAGAATTTCCCGATGCACTGTGGATTTTTTAAGCAACTTAAAAATGGAAATTTTAGCAGAGGTTCATTGCAATTGGTCCACCAAGTCATACTTTTCTATAGGAATAGTAACCATGTGTTTTCTTGCTGGTGTAGGGATAGTAACAATAGGAACCTTGGACGTTGATGTCATTTTTGGTGAGAAATTGGTTCTTTTGATTGTGACTTGTGCTTGGCTTTGAGTCACTGCATTTGATTGGAAAGAAGCACCTTTGATTGTGACCACATTAATTGATTCATTCTTAATGTCTAGCATATTGATCACATTATCATTATTGGAGGAGGTGTAGTTTACTTCATTACCTTTTCCTTTAGATGCTTCCCTTTTCTCATAATTAGGGAACGGTTTGTTGAATTCTGTATGATCTTCGTTAGTGGTGTGTCCTTCTACTTTGATCTTGCATCCTTCAATAAGGTCTTGGATAACGTGTTTGAGTTTAAGATAGTTGTTAGTCTTGTGCCCTTTGTTCTTGTGAAAGACACAGTAAGAATTGTCATCCCACCACTTTGGTTTGAATTCTAGCTCCCATGGTTTGGAATCTGGGATTGTGAGAACTTTTTTGTCTAATAGTGTCTTAAAAACCATTTCAAGAGGCTCTCCCAAAGGAGTAAATGTTGTATGAGGTTTGGAATTCCATGGCCAACCTTTTCCATTATTATTGTTTGCTTTGGGTATGGAGGTTGTTACTTTGGCATCTTTTCTTGCTTGCATGTTGTTAGTTAGATTGAACACCTCAGGTTTAGAACCAACATTGGATGGATCTACCACTCCATCATTGACAATGTTTTTGTTTTGCTTCCACCACTTAGGCTTGGAGTTAGAGTTGGTAGTTTTATTTTTTCTTTGGAGAGTGATTTCCCCTTTTTTGACCATAACTTCTTCAATATGGATAGCATTCTTGATCATCACGTTGAAGCTAGGGGAGTCTTGCATTTGTAATATGTAGTTTAACTCAGGTACCAAGTTATTGACAAAGATTTCCATTTTCTCAGATTCGGGAATGGCTCTTGAATATCATGCAAAGATTTTCCTCCACCTTTTTAGAAAGTGGGTAAAGGATTCGCCAGTCTTCTGTTTAGTGTTGCATAGATCCATCATAGTCATGTCATGCTAGATATTATAGGAGTAGTGTTGGATAAACTGTTGTATTAACTCCTCAAAATTTTTAACCTTGGGTGTATGTTTTGAGAACCATTCCATGGTGTTGCCTCCTAGACTTCCAGGAAACAACCACATGAGGTAAGTAGGTTCATGCATGTACTCTGTGCTAAGAGCACAAAATTCTCTAACATGATCATGTGGATCGGTCTCTCCCATATACTTGTCATATTTTGGTTGTGCCACGTTGGGAGGGAATGGAACCATAGTGATACTCATGTCAAAAGGAAATGGACAAATGGAATCCATAGAGTATTTTGTTTTTGGTTTAGCCTTCTCTTGCTTGAGAGTTGCAAGCTTCATTTTCATTAAGGTAAGTTGTTTGGCGAGAATGGAAACAGGAGTCGGTATCTCCTTTTCTTTGAGTTGTTCCACATCATAATCCTTGGGTAACTTTACGCCACTAGATGCTAGATGGAGAAAGTATTTCTCTTTATCTCTGTCAATCATCTTTTCCATTATCTTGCGGAACCTCTTTCTTTGTTTGAGTTTATTATATTCATCTTTAGTGATGTCTTCCTCACTGCCTGATTCAAATAGAGGATGTTCAAATGTGGGTTCTTCTTTTTGATTGATATCTTCATTCTTTTGGTTTTTTCTATTGTTATATTCGTCAAAAGCCTCACTCCATCCATGAGTGGACCTGTCCATTTCTGGAGAGTCTAGATCGATTACAAAACTGTGAGATGTTTCTCCTTGAAAGTATAATGATTTAAGAGGTACTTTTGATCCTTTAGATATGTACTTGATGCATCTTGTGTTAATCATGAAGTTGTATCTCAATTTTATCAAAGTTTCCCGATAGTGTCAAGTAGAGTCTCAAATCGTTCAAGTGAGTGTGTCTAGGTAGAAGTGTCATTTGTGTTTTGGTGGAAGTAAATGATTCCAGCATCAAAGGGTTAGAATGCCCTGATAGTGAGCTAGGAATCAAGTTGTTATAAAAAGTGTATAGACCACATGTATTGAGACAGATTGTAAGAGTCTAACAAGACATGCAAGGTAAATATCTAAAAAAAATTTCAATATAGCCACAATATAGAGTCAAAAGGGGATCCAAAATAAACTATCTTCCTCTAAGAGGCAACTATGTAAGTTCCCACCGTCAAATTTTGTCATTTTTGTCTTGGAAGTGCATGAAGTTTTTTTGATTGAAGGTTGTGTTCTTAGATTTTTTATTGAGTGAAAAAATCATGTAGACCAAGGTTTGAATTTTTTTGCTTGTTTGTGATGACATGTGACTGATTAAATTTTTGATAATGTTAAGTTGAAGATAATACAAGGCATTAAATGAGTTAATGGTTTGTATTGTCATTGATGTCAACTTGATATCATATGTACGGTCATATACATAATGCCAAAGACTTTAGAGAATCAATGGAACAAATTTTATGCTTTTAGAAATGCATAAAATTCAAGTATTCACTAAGTGACAGATAACACCGATGGAGTGCACACCATCAAAAAAGGCAAAGAAGAAAATTCATAGTGATACTCGATGAGCAGCAGACAGTGTTGCCCAACGAAGCAAAACCACAGGATGCCTGACAAGAAAAAATCCAATGATGCCCGATGGATGGAGATCCCAAAACTAACTACAGTCACACCAACGGAACTGTCAGTTGTCACCGACGACTAACTAAAGAGTTGACCGACAAAATAAAGAGTTCAGAAAATGACAAAATATCTAGCTGGCAAGAGCTAAAGATAGACTTAACTGGTTGTTTTCTTTGTTTTATTTGACTAGAGTTAAGTGATTGATTTAAAGAAGATTTGTACAGTTGGCATAAAGATAACTACGAGACAAATTAGGAGTTATGCTTTAAATCTAATTGGCTAGATTATCTTTTATGCCAAGAATCAAGAATCAAGAAACAATGAATATCATATCTATATAAGAGACAAGCTTAATTCATTTTCAAAAATATTCATGAAAAGGGATTAAGGGGAGTGAATGCAAAGAAGATGTTGAAGAGAAACTAATGAAGAACAACTTCATGCAGTATTGATCAATCAAGCTGAAGGAGAGCTAAGTAATTCTGCAGACACCGATGAACAATGAGCACAGAATCACAAAGCAGAAAGTATGGAGCACAAAAGAATTGAATTGATACATTGATCATAGATGTAATGTACTTAAATAGATCTGAAAATCTGGAATTTAAGTTGCATAAAAAATAGGTCATATTGTTTTAGTTTAACCATTGAAGCATCAAGTCTCTTAACAGAGTAGGACTTAATAGTCTTCTATATATTGAGGTGCATCCCAAGGAGTGCCAAAAAGGGGTACTCATGAAAGTAGCATTAGATATGCCCGATGCCTATTGACAGTCTAAGAGAGAGGTTGATTCAAGGATGGCAGAATTAGATGCCCGATACTAAGTGAAAACCTATATGTGTAAAATATTCTAACAAGGTCACACCTAATAGTGTGTTTGTAACCTTTAAAGGGGTTGGCTCCTAACAAGGCTCACTTCAGAAGAGTGAAAATTTAGGGTACCGGTCCTAGTGGTCGTTTCCCCTAATAGGATTTCCACATTAAAATCCATCTGTTATATGTGTGTATGATGCATTTCTTTATTGTTTTGTATCTTTCATAATTCATTCTGCATATATTGGTATACTCTGCATATTTACTATATTTCGGTAAATAGATAACTGCTTATCGGTAAATATTAAGAAGACGTTTTAATAGAGAAATTTGACAAGTAGTGAATTGATATAAGTTGTTCAAGGTATTCATCTTATGAGACAAATATAACTTGAGAAATAATTAGTGGTTATAAGAGTTGAAGGCTGGATTTAAGGATTAATGTTTGAGGCCACTGATTCACCCCTCCCCCCCTCTCAGTTATTACTAACAATTGGTATCAGAGCTTGTGTGCTTAGAAGGAAGGTTTCAAGACCTAAGCCAAAGATCACAAGATGTGCCCAAGTTGAACAAAGATAACTTTGCTTCATGGAAGAGCAGGATAAGACTCCACTTATGAGGTATTGGTAATGATGTTACTCAATTCCTAGAAACTAAATATGTGTTGCCAACGGGAGCACCAACAGTTGAAAAAATGAGAGAGAAGCATGAACATAATGGCATGGTGATAGAGATTTCTTCCTCACTCTCCGATGTTGAATTTGAAGATGTCAAAGAATGCAAAAATGCAAAGAAGATGTGGGAAAAATTGAAGCTTGTACATGGTGGTGACAAAAATGTATTGAGAGCCAAGGCACAAAGCCTTAGAGGAAAATTTGATGACCTCAAAATGAAAGAAGGAGAAAACATCACTCAGTACAGCACAAGAATTAAAGAGGTAATCAATGCTATCTGAGGAGTTGGAGGTGTACCGGAAGAAGATACAATGGTAAGTAAAATTCTAAGAACCTTACTACCTACTTATGCTATTAGAGTATCTGCCATTCAAGAAATGAGAGCAGTAGAAAATAGCGATGTTACTCTAGACAGTTTAATTAGAATACTGATTTCATTTGAGATGAACAACTTTGATAATAGTGTCTTACCAAACATAGAGTCTGCATTCAAAACTTCTATGAGAATAAGTAAATCAAGTCACAAAAACACTATGAGAAAAGATAGTGATAGTAAAGTTGAAGAAGATGATCTTGATGAAATTGAAGCACTTATGGCCAGAAGAATGCAGAGAGGCAAAGGTAAATACAAAGGTAAATTACCACTCGTTTGTTTTAATTGCAAATAAATTGGACACTTTGTTGCAAGATGTACTAATAGAAGAAAAGATGAAAGAAGTAATGACATATCTTTTGAGAAGAAACCTGATAGAGGTGATTACACAAGCTACCGACAATCAGAAAGAAGAGATACCTGAGACTATAAGGACAAAATAAATAAGGTCAGCTACCTATCAAAATGCAAGGATGATGATACTGACACCGAATCTAATGAAGACATTGAGATGGTGTTTGTGGCTGTAAAATATGATGATGAAGAAAGGTATGTAGAAACAACTCTCATATCTAAAATTAGCAAAAATGATGTTTGGATCATAGATAGGGGCTGCACTCATCATATGACTGGTGATAAGAAAAAGTTTGAGACTTTTGAATACTACAAGGGTGGATCAGTAAGAATGGGAAATGATACACCTTGTCCAGTTGAAGGTAGAGGAACAATAATGTTGA
>MU226155.1:1858437-1871020 GCA_018584345.1 Thuja plicata | reverse complement strand
CTCATCATATGACTGGTGATAAGAAAAAGTTTGAGACTTTTGAATACTACAAGGGTGGATCAGTAAGAATGGGAAATGATACACCTTGTCCAGTTGAAGGTAGAGGAACAATAATGTTGAATAACCAGATAAAGTATGAGAATGCTTATTAGGTGAATGGATTGAATTATAATCTATTGAGTGTTTCTCAATTGAATAATTCAGGTCACAAAGTTGCATTTGAAAATAAGAAGGAAAAGATCTTCAACAAATCTAGAAATATGATTGGAACTGGTGAACAGACTAAAGGTAAATTATTCTATCTGAATGATACTAACTCCACTTGTTTGATTTCTACAAATGAAGACATATGGTTATGGCACAAAAGACTGTGTCATGTGAACTTTGACAACATGATAAAGATTAGCAAAAAGAGAAATGTCAAAGGCTTGCCGACGATAACCAAGCCCGACAATATCATATGTAAAGCCTATCAAAAAGGTAAAATGACAAAGTCTAGTTTCAAAAGAAAGACCCATACATCCGATGCAATTCTAGAATTAGTCCATACGGATGTATGGGGACCTACGAGAACAAAGAGTTACTATGTAGATAGATATTTTATTCTCTTTGTTGATGATTACTCTAGAATGATGACAGTTATGTTTCTAAAAGATAAATTAGAAGCGTTTAAGATGTTTAAATGGTATAAGGCTATGGTAGAGAAACAAAGTGGTAAGGATCTAAAATGTTTGAGATCAGATAGAGGAGGTGAGTTTATATCAGAGGAATTCACTAACTTTTGTAATGAGCATGGTATAAAGAGATAGGTTTCTGCACCAAGAACACCACAACAAAATGGGATTGTTGAAAGAAGGAATAGATTAATAGTTGATTGTGCTAGAACACTGATGATAGAAAAAGGCATCACCCAAATATTCTAGAGGGAAGTTGTCAATACTATTGTTTACACACTGAACAAAGTACAATTGAAGAAAGACACCAAGAAGACACCATATCAGGTATGGTATGGATACACACCCAATGTAAGTTATTTCAAAAATTTTGGTAGTCAATGTTATATCTTAAAAGATTATAGAAATGGAAAAATTGACTCCAAGAGTGATGAAGTAATTTTTCTAGGGTATTCTACCAAGAGAAAGCCTTACCAATGTCTAAACAAAGCCTCTAACAAAATTATTGAAAGTGCAAATGTAAAGATAGATGAATTTGCATAGAAAAATGAATAAGAAAGCACTAAAGAACTAGAGGACTATAATAAGTTCACTTACAATGAGGAACCCGACACTCTACCCTACCAACAATGTAGAGCTCCTGAGCTACAAATCATTTCTCCCGAGCATCAAGCTAATACAAAAAAATCTATACCTGTACTTGCAAGATATTTAAGAAGGAATCATCCAGAGATCCAAATCATAGGAGATAAGAAAGCTAGTACAAGAACAATAAGTAAGTCTCTAAACTCAAGTTGTCTAATTTGTGAGTTTGAGCCAAAATCTTTCAATGCTGCACTTGATAATGAAGAATGGATATGTGCTATGAAAGATGAGATTGAGCAGATTGAGAAAAAAAAAACATGGTCACTTGTGCCAAGACGAGATGACAAGAATGTCATCGGTACAAAATGGATATTCAGGAATAAGCTGAATGATAATGGAGAAGTCACAAGGAACAAAGAAAGACTAGTATGCAAAGGGTATGCACAAGAGGAAGGTATAGACTATGGAGAGACCTTTGCACTCGTTGCTAGGATAGAAGGAGTAAGAATATTACATTCTTATGCTGCATTCAAAGGATTCAAAGTATATCAAATGGATGTCAAGTCAACATTCTTAAATGTAATACTTGAAGAAGAGGTATATGTTGAGCAACCAGAAGGGTTTATCAATCCAGATAAGAAAAATATGGTATGTAGACTTCACAAAGCCTTGTATGGATTGAAACAAGCTCCAAGAGCCTAGTACGAATGAATTCATTCCTACCTAATAAGTATTGGATTTGTAAGGACTAGTGAAAACAGTAATCTTTATTTAAAGGAAGATACTAATGTTAACACTTTGATTTCTGAAATGTTTGTTGATGACATCATATTTGGAGGCAATGATATGCTATGCAAATCATTTTCTAATGAGATGAGAAAAGAGTTTGAGATGTCTATGTTTGGATAGATCAAGTTCTTTCTTGGTCTTCAGATCAAGCAACAAGGAGAAGGTATTTTCATTACATAGTCCAAGTACATCAAAGAGGTCCCTAAAATATTCAAGATGGAAGAATCCAAATCAGTTGGAACATTGATGGCTACTAGATGTAAGTTGAGAAAGGAGGATAAGACAACAGAGGTAAATCAAACTTTGTACAGATCAGTGATTGGAAAACGCATGTATGTTCTACACACTAGACCAGATATTGCACATGTAGTAGGAATTGTTGCTAGATTTTCTACTAACCCCAGGGAATCACATATGACTACTGTAAAAATAATTATAAGATATCTGAATAATAATAAGGAATTTAACTTATGGTATAGAAGAGAAGGAAAATTTGAACTTAAGGTGTTTACCGACACTGATTGGGCTATAAATCTTGATGACCGAAAGAGCACAACTAGAGGAGCATTCTTTATGGATGACAGACTTGTCACACAGATTAGAAAGAAGTAAGGATGCATCTCTCAGTCTACTGAAGTAGAGTATGTTGTTTCTGCTGCAAATTGCTCAAATATTGCATGGATCAAACAGTTGCTGGAAGGTATGCATATGAGGATCTCACAACCAGTGATTATCTATTATGATAACACCAGTGCAATAAACATTTCCAAGAATCCATTCATGCATGCTAAGACTAAACACATTGCCATCAAGTATCATTATTTGAGAGAACAAGTTCAAGAAAAAGAGGTGATACTTGAGTATGTGAAATCAAAAGAAAAATTGCCTGATATATTCACCAAGCCACTGCCCAAAGATACATTTGAGTACTTGAGAAAGAGACTAGGGGTCAAACCCTTGTCTACCAGTCAGTAAAATGATTGAAGGTTGCATCAGCCTACACATTATCATAATATCAAACATGTTGATGCAAGCAAAGAGATGAACTTCAAAGTTACATCTATATACAGACAGGTATATATTAGAACCGAGCACCAGTGCATATTGTTGTATTGCTGAAGGATAAGGGAAATTAAAGGAATATATTATGAATAGGAGAAGAATGGTTACTTGACATGAATGTCAGATATTTATAAAATATTTTTTTTTCATTGTTGTCAAATGGAGAGAAATTATCCATATTATCACATCCATCAAGAAAAGAGAGAAACCATCATCAGACTACTCCAACAGCGAGAGATGATAATCTAAAGGAGAGAAAATTGTATGAAAGATGATTATACAAAGGGAAAGTTGCTGACAAGAGAAGAAGACACATCAGAAGAGAGAACTGCAGGAATCAAATCTAAGCTAAAACAGAGCGTACCAAAGTTTAGACATTTATCGGTTGACAAAAGGGAGAGATTGGTAGCTTGATGAATCTCAACAATTGTATTTCATATTATATTAGAAATAGTATAGTGTGATAATATAAGTATGTTTCCATCAATGACAAAGGTAGAGATTGATGACATGTGACTGATTAAATTTTTGATAATGTTAAGTTGAAGATAATGCAAGGCATTAAATCAGTTAATGGTTTGTATTGTCATTGATGTCAACTCGATATCATCTATACAGTCATGTACATAATGCCAAAGACTTCAGAGAATAAATGGAACAAAGGTTATGTTTTCATCAATGCATAAAAGTCAAGTATTCACTAAGTGACAGATAACACCTACGGAGTGCACACCATCAGTAAAGGCAAAGAAGAAAAGTTACAGTGATACCTGACAAGCAGAAGATAGTGTTTCAAGACAAAGCAAAACCATAGGATGCTCGATGAGCATAAATACAATGATGCCTGACGGACGGAGATCCCAAAGCTAACTATAGTCACACCGACGGAACTATCAGTTGACACTGACAACTAACAGAAGAGTTGATAGATGGAACAAAGAGTTTAGAAAATGACAAAATATCTAGCTGGCAAGAGCTAAAGATAGAATTAACTGGATTTTTCTTTTTTTTATTCGACTAGAGTTAAGTGATTGATTTAAAGAAGATTTTTACATCTGGCATAAAGATAACTATGAGACAAATCTAATTGGCTGGATTGTTTTTTACGCCAAGAATCAAGAATCAAGAAACAATGAATATCATGTCTATATAAGAGACAAGCTTAATTAATTTTCAAAAACATTCATGAAAAGGGATTAAGGGGAGTGAATGGAAAGAAGATGTTGAAGATAAACTGATGAAGAACAACTTCATGCAGTACTGATCAATCAAGCTAAAGGAGAGCTAAGGAATTCTACAGACACTGATGAACAATGAGCACAACATCATAGAGCATAAAGTGTGGAGCACAAAAGAATTGAATTGATACATTTGTTAGAGAGGTAATGTACTTCAATAGATCTGAAAATCTGCAATTCAAGCTGCATTAGAAACAGCTTATAATTTTTCAGTTTAACCATTGAAGCATCAAGTCTTATAACACATCAAGACTTAATAGTCTTCTATACATTGAGGTACATCCCAAGGAGTGCCAAAAAGGTTGACTCATGAAATTAGCATTGGATATGCCCGATGCCTATTGACAGTCTAAGAGAGAGGTTGATTCAATGATTACAGCATTAGATGCCCGATACTAAGTGACAACCTATATGTGTAAAATCATCTAACAAGGTCACACCTAACAGTGTGTTTGTAACCTTTAACAGGATTGGCTCCTAACAGGGCTCACTTTAGAAGAGTTAAAATTTGGAGTACCGGTCCTAATGGTTTTTTCCCTTAACATGGTTTCCACGTTAAAATTCATGTGTTATATGTGTGTATGATGCATTTATTTATTGTTTTGCATCTTACATAACTCATTCTGGATATATTAGTATACTCTGCATATTTATTGTATTTTGATAAATAGATAACTGCTTATCGGTAAATATTAAGAAGAAGTTTTAACAGAGAAATCTAACAAGTAGTGAATTGATATAAGTTGTTCAAGTATTCATCTTATGGGACAAACATAACTTGAGAAATAATTAGTGGTTATAAGAGTTGAAGGCTTGATTTAAGGATTAATTTTTTAGAACACTGATTCACCCCCCCCCCCTCCCAGTTATTACTAACAATTGGTATCAAAGCTTGTGTACTTAGAAGGAAGGTTTCAAGACCTGAGCCAAAGATCACAAGATGAACATATGAGATGTACACAAGTTGAACAAAGATAATTTTGATTCATGGAAAAGCAGGATAAGACTCCACTTATGAGGTATTGGTAATGATGTTACTCAATTCCTAGAAACTAAATATTTGTTGCCAATGGGAGCACCAATAGTTGAGCAAATGAGAGAGAAGCATGAACATAATGGCATGATGATAGAGCTTGCTTCCTCACTCTCCGATGCTAAATTTGAATATCTCAAAGAATGCAAAATTGCAAAGCATATGTGGGACAAATTGAAGCTTTTACATGGTGGTGACAAAAATGTTTTGAGAGCCAATGAAGAAAGCCTTAGAGGAAAATTTGATGACCTCAAAATGAAAGAAGGAGAAAACATCACTCAGTACAGCATAAGAATTAAAGAGGTAGTCAATGCTATCTGAGGAGTTGCAGGTGTACTGGAAGAAGATACAGTGGTAAGTAAAATTCTAAGAGCCTTACTGCATACTTATGCTATTAGTGTATCTACCATTCAAGAAATGAGAGTAGTACAAAAAAGCAAGGTTACTCTAGACAGTTTAATTGGAATACTGATTTCAATTGAGATGAACAAATTTGATAATAGTGTCTTACCAAACATAGAGTCTGCATTCAAAAATTCTATGAGAATAAGTAAATCAAGTCACAAAAACACTAAGGAAAGATAGTGATAGTGAAAATGAAGAAGATGATTTTGATGAAACTAAAGCACTTATGGCCAGAAGAATGCAGAGAGGCAAAGATAAATTACCACTTATTTTTTTTAATTGCAAATAAATTGGACACTTTGCTACGAGATGTACTAACAAAAGGAAAGATGACAGAAGTAATGATAGATCTTTTGAGAAGAAACCTGACAGAGGTGATTATAGAAGCTACCGAAAATTAGAAAGAAGAGATACCTGAGAGTATGAGATACTAACACCAAATTTGATGAAGACATTGAGATGGTGTTTGTGGCTGTAAAAGATGATTCAGATGATGATGAAGAAAGGTATGTAGAAATAGATCTCATATCTAAAATTAGCAAAAATGATATTTGGATCATAGATAGTGGCTGCCCTCATCATATGACCGGTGATAAGAAAAATTTTGAGATTTTTGAATACTACAAGGGTGGATCAGTAAGAATGGGAAATGATACACCTTGTCTAGTTGAAGGTAGAGGAAAAATAATGTTTAATAACCAGATAAAGTGTGAGAATGCTTATTGGGTAAATGGATTGAATTATAATCTATTGAGTGTTTCTCAATTAAATAATTTAGGTCACAAAGTTGCATTTGAAAATAAGAAGGCAAAGATCTTCAACAAATCTTGAAATCTGATTGGAATCGGTGAACAGACTAAAGGTAACTTATTCTGTCTGAATGATACTGCCTCCACTTGTTTGATTTCTACAAACAAAGACATATGGTTATGGAACAAAATACTATGTCATGTGAACTTTGATGACATGATAAAGATTAGTAAAAAGAGAAATGTCAAAGGCTTACCGATGATGACCAAGCCCGACAACATCATGTGTTAAAACTATCAAAAAGGTAAAATAACAAAGTCTAGTTTCAAAAGCAAGACCCATACATCCGATGCAATTCTAGAATTAGTCCATACTGATCTATGGGGACCTATGAGGACAAAGAGTTAATATGGAGATAGATATATTATTCTCTTTGTCGATGATTACTCTAGAATGATGACAGCTATGTTTCTAAAAGATAAATCAAAATAATTTAAGATGTTTAAATGGTATAAGGCTATGGTAGAGAAACAAAGTGGTAAGGATCTAAAATGTTTGAGATCAGATAGAGGAGGTGAGTTTATATCAGAGGAATTCACTAACTTTTGTAATGAGCATGGTATAAAGAGACAGGTTTCTGCACCAAGAACACCACAACAAAATGGGATTGTTGAAAGAAGGAATAGATCAATAGTTGATTGTGCTAGAAAACTGATGATAGAAAAAGGCATCACCCAAATATTCTAGAGGGAAGCTATCAGTTCTACTGTTTACACACTGAACAAAGTATAATTGAAAAAAGACACCAAGAAGACACCATATGAGCTATGGTATGGATACACAACCAATGTATGTTATTTCAAAATATTTGGAAGTCAATGTTATATCTTAAAAGATGATAAAAATGGAAAACTTGACTCCAAGAGTGATGAAGGAATTTTTCTAGGGTATTATACCAAGAGCAAGGCTTACAAATGTCTAAACAAAGCCTCTAACAAAATTATTGAAAGTGCAAATGTAAAGATAGATGAATTTGCAAAAAAGAATGAACAAGAAAGCACTAAAGAACTAGAGGGATACAATAAGTTCACTTACAATGAGGAACCTGACACTCTACCCTACCAACAATGTAGAGCTCCTGAGCTAAAAATCATTGTTGCTGAGCATCAGGCTGAAAATACCGACGATGAGGATAATGATCAAGATAATGTGCAAGGTGATAAAGAATAGAATGAAGATCAAAATGATGATTAGGCTAATACACAAAAAGCTATACCTATACTTGAAAGATATGTAAGAAGGAATCATCCAGAGATCCAGATCATAGGAGATAAGAAAGTTGGTACAAGAACAAGAAGTAAGTCTTTAAACTCAAGCTGTATAATTTGTGAGTTTGAGCCAAAATCTGTCAATGTTGTACTTGATAATGAAGAATGGATACATGCTATGAATGATGAGATTGAGCAGATTGAGAAAAAAAAAACATGGTCACTTGTGCCAAGACCAGATGACAAGAATGTCATCGGTACAAAATAGATATTTAGGAATAAGCTGAATGAGAATGGAGAAGTCACAAGGGACAAAGCAAGACTATTATGCAAAGGGTATACACAAGAGGAAGGTATATACTATGGAGAGACCTTTGCACCTATTGCTAGGATAGAAGGAGTAAGCATATTACTTTCTTATGCTATATTCAAAGGATTCAAAGTATATCAAATGGATGTCAAGTCGGCATTCCTAAATGGAATACTTGAAGAAGAGGTATATATTGAGCAACCAGAAGGGTTTGTCAATCCAGACAAGAAAAATATGGTATGTAGACTTCACAAAGCCTTGTATGGATTGAAACAAGTTCCAAGAGACTTGTATGAATGACTTCATTCTTACGTAATAAGTATTGGATTTGTAAGGACTAGTGAAAACAATAATCTTTATTTAAAGGAAGAGACTAATGCTAACACTTTGATTGCTGAAATATTTGTTGATGACATCATATTTGGAGGCAATGATATGCTTTGCAAATCATTTGCTAATGAGATGAGTAAAGAGTTTTAGATGTCTATGTTTGGAGAGATCAAGTTCTTTCTTGGTCTTCAGATCATGCAACAAGGAGAACGTATTTTCATTACACAGTCCAAGTACATCAAAGAGGTCCTGAAATTATCCAAGATGGAAGAATCCAAACCACTTGGAACACCGATGGCTACTGGATGTAAGTTAACAAAGGAGGACAAGACAACAAAGGTAAATAACACTTTGTACAGATCAATGATTGGAAAACTCATGTATGTTGTACACACTAGACTAGATATTTCACATGTAGTAGGAATTGTTGTTAGATTTTCTGCTAACCCTAGGGAATCACATATTACTATTGTAAAATTAATTCTAAGATATCTGAAGAATACTAAGGAATTCAACTTATGGTATAGAAGAGAAGGAAAATTTGAACTTAAGGTGTTTACCGACACTGATTGGGTTGGAAATCTTGATGATCTAAAGAGCACAATTGGAGGAGCATTCTTTATGGGTGATAGAATTGTCACATGGATTAGCAAGAAGCAAGGATGCATCTCTCAGTCTACTGTAGAAGTACAGTATGTTTTTGCTGCCACAAATTGCTCAAATATTACATGGATCAAATAGTTGTTGGAAGTTATACATATCAAGATCTCAGAACCAGTGATTATCTATTGTGATAACACCAGTGCAATAAACATTTCCAAGAATCCAGTCATGAATGCTAAGACTAAACACATTTCCATCAAGTATCATTATTTGAGAGAACAAGTTCAAGAAAAAGAGGTGATACTTGAGTATATGCAATCAAAAGAATAATTGGCTGATATCTTCACCCAGCCACTGCCCAAAGATACATTTGAGTACTTGCGAAAGAGACTTGGGTTCAAACCCTTGTCTACGAGTTAGTAAAATGACTGAACGCTGCATCAGCCTACACATTATTAGAATATCATTCATGTTGATGCAAGCAAAGAGATGAACTTCAAAGTTACATCTATATACAGACAGGTATATATCAGAACCGAGCACCACTGCATATTGTTGTATTGCTGATGGATAAGGGAAATTCAAGAAATATATTATGAATAGGAGAAAAATGATTGCTTGACATGAATGTCAGATATTTATAAAATATTTTTATGGAATTGTTGTCAAAGGGAGAGAAATTATCCATATTATCACATCCTTCAGGAAAAGAGAGAAACCATCATCAGACTACTCCAACAGGGAGAGATGATAATCTAAAGGAGAGAAAATTGTATGAAAGATGATTATACAAAGGGAGAGGTGCTGACAAGAGAAAAAGACACATCAGAAGAGAGAACTATAGGAATCAAATCTAAGCTAAAACAGAGCTTACTGAATTTCAGACATTTATCAATTGACAAAAGGGAGAGATTGGTAGCTTGATGAATCTCAACAATTGTATTTCATATTGTATTAGAAATAGTATAGTGTGATAATATAAGTATGTTTCCATCAATGCCAAAGGGAGAGATTTATGACATGTGACTCATTAAATGTTTGATAATGTTAAGTTGAAGATAATGCAAGGCATTAAATCAGTTAATGGTTTGTATTGTCATTGATGTCAACTTGATATCATTTGTATGGTCATGTACATAACTCCAAAGACTTAATAGAATCAATGGAAGAAAGGTTATTCTTTTAGTAATGCATAAAAGTCAAGTATTCACTAAATGACAGATAACACCGATGGAGTGCACACCATCAGTAAAGGAAAAGAAGAAAAGTCATAGTGATACCCGATGAGCAGAAGATAGTGTTGCCCGACGAAGCAAAACCACAGGATGCCCGATGAGAAAAAATCCAATGATGCCTGACAGATGGAGATCTTAAAGCTAAATATAACCACACCAATGGAACTAATAGTTGTCACCGATGGCTAACTGAAGAGTTGACCAACAGAATAGAGAATTTAGCAAATGACAAAATATCTAGCTAGCAAGAGCTAAAGATAGACTTAACTGGTTGTTTTCTTTGTTTTATTTGACTAGAGTTAAGTGATTTATTTAAAGAATATTTGTACATTTGGCATAAAGATAACTATGAGAAAAATAAAGAGTTATGCTTTAAATATAATTGGCTCGATTGTTTTTTATGCCAAGAATCAAGAAGCAATGAATATCATGTCTATATAAGAGACAAGCTTAATTCATTTTCAAAAATATTGATGAAAAGGGATTAAGGGGAGTGAATGGAAAGAAGATGCTGAAGAGAAACTGATGAAGAACAACTTCATGTAGTACTGATCAATCAAGCTGAAGGAGAGCTAAGGAATTTTGTACACAACGAAGAACAGTGAGCACAACATCACAAAGAAGAAAGTGTGGAGCACAAAATAATTGAATTGATACATTGATCAGAGAGGTAATGTACTTAAATAGATCTGAAAATCTGCAATTCAAGTTGCATTAGAAATAGGTCATATTGTTTCAGTTTGACCATTGAAGCATCAAGTCTCTTAACAGAGAAGGACTTAATAGTCTTCTATATATTGAGGTACATCCTAAGGAGTGGAAAAAAGGTTGACTCATAAAAGTAGCATTGGATATGCCCGATGCCTATTGACAGTCTAAGAGAGAGGCTAATTCAAGGATGGCACCATTAGATGCCTGATACTAAGTGACAACCTATATGTGTAAAATCCTCTAACAAGGTCACACCTAACAGTGTGTTTGTAACCTTTAACAGGGTTGGATCCTAATAGAGATCACTTCAGAAGAGTGAAAATTTGGGGTACCGGTCCCAGTGGTTTTTTCCCTTAAGAGGGTTTCCACGTTAAAATCCATGTGTTATATGTGTGTATGATGCATTTCATTATTGTTTTTTATCTTACATAATTCATTTTGGATATATCGGTATACTCTGCATATTTACTATATTTTGGTAAATAGATAACTGCTTATCAGTAAATATTAAGAAGAAGTTTTAACAAAGTAATCTGACAAGTAGTCAATTGATATAAGTTATTCAAGGTATTCATCTTATGGGACAAACATAACTTGAGAAATAATTAGTGGTTATAAGAGTTGAAGGGTTGATTTAAGGCCCCCCTCTCAGTTATTACTAACAGTTTGAAGGTGTTATCTTTTTAATGATTTTCAGTTACATCAAGCATTGTTGCACTGTTAAAGGGTGAAAAAACACATCCTTATGCCCTATTTTCTTGGTAGAGGATGAAAATCCTTACTTATTGACTTAGGTACACACTCAAATGCTAATCAAAATACAGCCATCACCAAGCATACAATGGCTCTAGTCATGATGTTGTATTAGCCTACTCCAAACGCAAGTGTGGGCACGATATGATGAGTGTCTTGGGGAAATTACTTTTTCCCTTGCACAAGGATTATCACCCTTTCAGGGGTGAATCAAGAATTTTTTCAGTTTAAGTGTTGTCTATTTTTTGGAAATTCATTCGAAACCGTCTCCCATAGAATTGCACAAGGCAAAATTGAGGCGTATAGCCCTATGAGTACTCAAATATTTGTAGTCTCACATGAAATATTCAAGTGGCTCCACTCTATGCATACCCAAGAATGTTCAAGGAATGATGTCAAAATTCCATGAACAAAACTGATTCTATCATCCGAGGCTTTGGACTACGAGGAAGCAATTATTTATAGTGAGTTGGAAGGGTTGGCATAAAACCTATCCTCACTTGGGTCATTCCCAGGAGATTTTTTCCTCAACCGGCATGCCCTCTACTGTTAGATAATCATACAAAGGATTGGCGAGTGTAGGATGTCTAGATTTCTGATTCCTCCAAAGAAGAAGATCATACTCTCCTAATCCATGTCATTTTCTTCGAAAATAGAGTCAATCAAATAGTTCATTCCCTCAAGCAATGTTGTGCTCGATTTTGTAGAATTTGATAAATGCAACTTCACCCAAGATCACCTGCATGCATAGCTGTTACAAGACAGAAGCAAAAGACAGAAGAAGACAAAAGAGAAACTATGGCGGCCAATAGGCCAGAGACTGCAAAACCATGTTGA
>MU226155.1:1838357-1858383 GCA_018584345.1 Thuja plicata | reverse complement strand
AAAGGATACCGAAACCCTAAAAGGGAAACTCTAAGAAATAGAAACTTGCCTAAGTATAACTTAAGAAAAGAGTAGATAGACTAATAATTAACTAATTTAATTATTAGCTATACTAGACTACTCTAACGCCCCCCCTTAAGTGTAACTTAGGGAGAAGAAAAATAGCTAAACTACTGCAGAAAGCAGGAAAGATGGGTCTTGGCAACAAGGCCTGATCAGGTACCCAAAACAAGAAAGAGAAAAGATGTCCCAGAGAGAGGAACAAGAATGAGCAAGAAGCATCTCTGAAGCATGTCTGAAAACTCTGTCAGAAGATACTACTGGAACCCCCACTGAAGTGCATGACCAGGTAGAGAAGACAAAGTGTCTGAAGAGCTGATCAATCAAACCAGGAAGCAATAGAACCAATAGGGGAACCCCCCCATAATGCTGAACTGGGAGAGGTGACAGGAACACTAAAATGCAATGCCAGAAACATCTGTAGAAGAAGAACCAGGAACACCAACAGTGCAACAGAAGTATAGACACAGGATAAAGGGCGGTGTCATCGACACACAGCATGGGCTAATGTCGTGGAAGGTACACTCACTTGACAAAAGTGGATGCACCTAAAGCGGCAAAAGCATCATAACCCCACATGGCACTTTATAACAGAGTGCAAGTATAAAAATTGAACAAGGTGTACAAGATCCCAGAAATGCAGAAGAAGACACTTTATCTCAGTGTATTTACAAAATAAATAATGCATCAGAAGAGCATACAAGCTCAGAAGTCAGAAAGAAGAGTGAACTATGAAATCAGAAGAAGAGATCCCAGGACCTGTAGAACCAAGCAATCCACCAGAGTGCATAAACTTCCAAACTCAGAGGAGAGAAAACCTAGAGTAGATCTGGAAAAAATACCTCAGCCACTGAATAGCACACTGAACTAGCTTTCCGACGATATCTCATTTTCCAAAAATGGAGTCCGAATGAGCCAGATATGACTCCCGGAAGGCAAAATAAAATATCAGACTTCAACAGCAAAAAATTTTATTGAAATGGTAGAACCCAAAACCCTAACCTCCACCATCAAAAATTTCTCGGAAAGAGATTTCCGACGGTATATGGAAGTCAGAAAAAGACCCCCGTATGCTCAAGATAGAGTAAAAAAGGCCCAGGTACCCCCAAAAACCCACAAAAAAGGCAAAAAGGAGCCCCAGGGGCTAAAAATTTTTGGCCCCCGGGCACATGGGGCATGCCGGAGGCTGGGCCGCAGCCCCTGGTCCTCCATAGGACCGCGTGGATAGAAAATTGGCCCGCGGGGGCTGGCACAAAATGCGCCACCGCTGGGGGAGCGGTGGTGGCACCCAAGGCAGAGCGGCGGTGAAATCTGGGTAGCGCAGAACAACTTCGGGCGGCGGAGCGACCGCGGAGTGGTGCGGGGGCGCAAAACTGCTCCGGGCGGCGGGGAGCACCGGCAGCGAGCGAAGCCAGGAGGTGGCGCTGAGCGCAGGGCGCCGGGGGCGGCGGGGGAGAGCAGAGGCGCGCCGCCGGAGGCCAAACCTGGGCGGGGCTGTGGCGGCCCGATGGTGGCGTGTTTAACACAACACTGCACGTGCATGCAAACCGCAAAAAATATTTAAAAAGCAAGGTTTTTTAATTTTTTCTCGATTTGCGTGTCCGTACGGCCTGTAGGAGGTTGAAAAAATTCTCCAGATGCCCCGGTGTCCAAAATGGACAAACTTTATATGGATTCTGGGGTTTTTGGGCCTTTTAGACGCAATGGTAATGTCTGTTTTGGTCCAAAGTGCCACCAAAAATAGAGACCCCCCAGAATCAAATGCAAGACGCTAGAAAAAACTTTAAAAAACTTCAAACCCTCGCTTGCTTCAATAGAGAGCGAACAGCCGGCTGCAGGAGAGCTCTGATACCATGTAGAAGTTGATAAATGCAACTTCACCCAAGATCACCTGCATGCATAGCTGTTACAAGACAGAAGCAAAAGACAGAAGAGAAACTATGGCAGCCAATAGGCCAGAAACTGCAAAACCATGTTGACAGAAAAAGCTTCTATATTCAACAATAAAGAATTACAAAATGATCTGCTTATGAAATACAAAGCGGTGAATCCTTATAAAGGATACCGAAACCCTAAAAGGGAAACTCTAAGAAATAGAAACTTGCCTAAGTATAACTTAAGCAAAGAGTAGATAGACTAATAATTAACTGATTTAATTATTAGCTATACTAGACTACTCTAACAGATTTAAGATGTTCCTACTTTAGGGAAAATAGAATGCTTGAAAGTAAATTTGTGTTTGTTCAATTTTCGCAATATTTAAATGATGTGCTTGTTAAGTTTCTATCCTGAATTAGATAATGAATCTTTTCTTGTTCAATTAATCCACAATGTTAAGTGCTTTGTGTTGTTCAATTTCTCATTCCAAATGAATTAAACGATGTGAGTTTGCTTGTTCGTTCACCCCCAAATCCCTCGATAAGTGTTAAACCAACGTCTAATTTTCCTCAAGAGGAAAAGAGCATAATAATCTAGTTGACTTGACACGTATTGTGAAAATGGTGTTAAGTTTTGAAAGATTTGAAAAAAAGGGTTAGTATCGAAATCAGTTGAAGATCCCTACAACCACACACATTAGTATTATCATCTTCCAAATCCTTATCTGACACCTGTAAGCACTTAGTTAGGCTGTTAAAAATAGGATCACAATAACAAAAACAACCATGTTAGCAAGTTAGAAATCAAATTTGTCAATGACAGAACTCTGTATTTTTTCCCACTGGATGCTAGACGATATTTCAGAGACCCAAAAAAATACAACCTGAAAATGATAAAAGATTGACCCCAAATGATAATATTCACCTAGGATGATATTCCTTTTATGCGAAACGATAACACATACCAAAAAAGAAAAATAAGCTACTAGAAATGATTTTAAGGCCAAATTTTACCTTCCAAAAATGTAATGGTAGACAATATTAAAACTCCCAGAATGATAAAAGATTGACCAGAAATGATAACTTGCTCCTAGAAACGATAAAAGATTTACCAGAAATGATAATTTGCTCCCAGAAATGATAAACTGATTGTAAATTTTGAAAATGTCAAGGGAAGAGAGCAGAATTTTATGAAATTTTGAGCAATCTTGCCCCACGATGGGCACCAAAGATGTGTGTGTGATTTTTTTACCTATTAAGAGAGACACAACACTTCAATAGATCATTACATTAGTGAAAACAAGGGGTTAGCAAACATAGAAATCACCAAAATCGATCTATTGCTTCCTATCAAGGATTATGAAAAATGACATAATAGCCCTCAGATTATGCATATTCCAGTGATAAATACAACCTAAGAATCGAAGATTCAATGAAAAGTAATCTAAATGATTCAAAAACATGCATTCTAGCTCTAGAAATGAAGATTACAATAATACAAATAAGAAATGAGCTAAAAACCAATATGAAAGTCCTAAAATATGAGCAAAATGAGTTCGCTCCTTCAATCCTCCAAATGTGGGCAGCATAAGAATGCTTTCAACTTCTTCAAAATTAGGAGCATTAAAACAATCTATTTCAAAAATCAAGGGTCGTTTGAGCTCAAAATCCATCCTATTTATAGAAGAAATGGAGGAAGGGGGGAAAACTCTAGAAGGGATGACATTAATGAGGGTGTAAGACTCATTAATAAGAAGTGTGGAAGAGAATATGTAAGAGACCTTAATGCTTCATTTATGAAAGCATTAATGAGGTATGGGTGAGGGTTTAAGAAGCATGGGTGAGGGTTTAAGGTCAAGCTTGATAACTTTGACTTTAGGGGGAGGGTTGAATTCCTAATCATAGTTTTAGGAATGTGACAAGCTTAAGGGTAGCTTAGGATTAGGCTTAAGGCTTAAGGAAGGTGATTAAGGAGATAGAGATGGGAGGAGAGACAATGAGTGGAGGGGGGATTAGCTAATTAAGAAGAATTAGCATGTGAGAAGGGGTTGGGATGAGTTTGAACTCATGGTTGGATACTTGAGATTGGCTAGGTTTGAAGGAATATTAATGAAATGAATTGTTGTAATAACATATTCACTAAATAATAGGGATTTAATTAATTATTTAAGCTTTTGATTTCTTTGTAATAATTAATTAGGACTATAGCCAAATTGAATAAATTAGGCTAGGGGATTGATTTTGCAAGTGATGAGGTATGATTAGGATTTTATTAATTCCCTTTAAATTAATTACCTTAGCCAGGTTATGATTTGAATTGATTGAATTGAATTTATTAGTTTGATTGTCTAAGGTGATTAATGTAAATTAGTGATTAGATCCCTTAGGAGATTAAATCTGATTTGAATGAATTATGCCAGTTGATTGAAGAGTTGTCTGGGCATAATTGGGGGTATGATCACACTTAGGGAAAATAGGGTCTATGGTCAGAGTAGACCAAATCTAGGTGTTTATAGATTGTGGGTACAAAATAGTGGGGTATTGTTGATGCCTGGTTGGGACTTATAGTTCACATTCATTATAGATCAAATCAGAAGACAAGAAGACCCTCTAATGAAAATAGAGATTTAAATTGATGAGTTTTTGAAGGGATCAATATTTGATCCTAAGTCTAAGACTTCATCCATTTCGTATTTGGCCCTTGCTACACAGAAGCCTCTGGTTATGACCATAAGGGAGGAGAAGAGAGCTGATGGAATGATTTGGAATTTGTAGAATACCAACGATACTAAGACCGTCCAACTTATGACTCAGGTATCCTTCATGGATCTGGAAAAAATAGAGGACTTATCAAAAAGATATGAGACAAATTTTGGTCAAATAATGGCCCTGGAAAATAAGAATGAAGAAATTGTGGTTCACAACCACACCTTGGAGGAACAAATAGCCTTTTTTTCATTTGGGAGTATAAGTTTTGAATTGTAAAAATTATGGTTTAGGACCAATATATTTTGAGTAGGGTTTTGAAAGCTTTATTGTTGGATGTAATTATTTTTTATATGAATACAAATGAGATCCATCAATAGTTTTTGAATCATATGATGAGTACTTGTCTTCATTTCTATGTTCTGAGTTTTATTTAAATTGAATATTCAAGGAATGTTCAATTTATATATCTGTAAGGCAGATGTTGAAATTGTCTTGGGGTTTTTTCAAGGAAGGATTAAAATCACCTTAGGGTTCTTTCAGTAAGGTTTAGAGCATCAAATGAATTTGATGAATTAGTTTATCATATGTGTGGAGGTTGATATGCAAGGTGTATCTATTTTCATTTTAGATATGTAGTTGTTTTGAGTTCATATTCACAGCAAATTGATTGCAAAAATTCATAGTGACTCCATACCCTAGGCTAAAGCACTGGCCTATTTTCCATTGGAATAGGTGACTATCAAATTAAAATTGATCTTCGTTATTATGTTAACACCTATCAAATAAATGTTACAAAGACTGATCCCTATAATTCCATCTTCATCTGTTAGAACTATTCTGTGACTTGATTTTTCTAATTTAGAAAGGGTATTCCCACTCGAGTTTATGGAGCTCAAACTATAGGGAGTTTAAAAACTTTATTCATGTTGTTTTGTATCTTTCTTGATCATTATTTTGGGACAAATAGAGCAAGCTCATCAAGAGTACTTCATATGTCAACAAGAAAAGGAAGCAACAAAATGGCGACTCTACTGGGGACTTTCAAGGAATGTGTATAAAGGTTAGTTTGAAGATCCTATTTCATATAATCAATTCCTTGAAATCCAATTCTTAAAATCACAAGTTGTGTTATATCTTATCGTATCATATCCTCTAATATCATTACTGAAGTGAGATTTCATTATTTTATTCCCAAAGTTTGTTTGGGTGGCGACTCTGAGTAATTAGCAATAGTGTTTCTAAGGGGAACATTAGCAGATCAAGTGTGTAAAATTTCATTTTAGATATAATGAGGAATATTAAAAAAAACACAAATAATCACTCTCAAGCAAAATCAGAGAGTGATGTTTCTAAAAATCCCAGGAAAAACCACTCTAGGAAGGGATAATCTTATAACAACACCTCTTGGAAGCCTAGATCTGTAGGTCCAAGTCAACCTTTAGGCACAATTCCTGAGAAAGAAATTATTGAACCTCTAAATCCCGAGTCTAACACCACAAGTTATTTTGATGATATATTTACCCATGTACCAAAGAATGTATTTCAAGAAAAGGGAGAAGCATCTTCCTATTACAAGGATAGTTTCTGTCCAAGTTCATCAAGTATCCCTTATGAACAGGTGGAAGACCAGAGGGGAGATAATCTACTGAATATATATGATTCTTCCAGTTCTGATATTGAAGAAGTCCTTGGGGATAATAACCTTTTGAAAAAGAAATTGGATGAACTCTTACTTATCAAGCAGAAGAATAATGAGGCTAGAGAAGAACAAATTATAAATGCCATCACTGAGAGAGAAAATCTGAAGAAGTGGGTTGTCCAATTAAAATTGGCAGCTTAGCGTGGAAATGAGGGATTTCATGGTTTGAATAAAGAACTTTTTGGAGATGTGGACACCCTGAGAAAAGAATGCCAAGAAAGAGAACACTTGCTTAAGAAAAGTGATTCCTGAGATACAGGCCCTGTGGTGAGGCAAGTTATTAATTATGAAAATCAACAACCTCCTAAGTCTCAAATATCTACACAAGATATATCATCACCTAATGCTAGACAAATAGATGTTGACAAAGGAAAACAAAAGCTCACTAGCATTAAAATTTCTAAGCCTAAGGTTGAAGAGGATACATCTCAGTATATGTTTTCACTTGATATGGAGTTAGAAAGGGCCAGAAAGGCCAAAGATGATATTGCAAAGCAATTGGAAAAGGTAGAATTAGAATTTGTTGTAGAGATGAAAATAAAAATTGCTTTCTTGAGTTCTCCTATTTATACCAATTTAACAAATGATACCACTACAGTTACTCAAACCATACCTGTAAATACCTCTAGTATTCATAATACTAGTAGTAATAAGAATACCCAGACATATGCTGCAACTCAAGGAGGTGCATCACAACTAGGAGGGAGTGGATTGAACAATACTGGTGGTCAACAAAATGTAGGCATTGGTAATAGTGGCCAAAATGTTGGTACTAATTTTCAGAGAAGACCTATTCATTTAGAAAGATATAGGAAACTATTTTTTGATGGTATCCCTGGCCAACCAAATCCTATTCCAAATGAAATCAGAGATAAGATTCCCAAATTCAGTGGGAATAATTCTATAGCTAGTGAGGAGCATCTAAAAGTTTTCACAGATACAATTAATGATTATGAGATTGGAGATGAGGATGTTGTGATGAAATTGTTTTTGCAATCTCTGATTGAGGATGCAAGAGATTGGTACCGAGGTTTTCCTGATAACAGTATTTACTCATGGGATGAATTTGTGTGAAGTTTCAAGGAACAGTATGGTGACAAGATAAACTCTGATTTTATGTTGAATGAATTCAACAATTTAAAAAAATTTACAAATGAAGGCATTTTTGAATTCAACATTAGATTTCAAAAGGCTATGTATAAATTATTCCAAGTGTTAAGACTGGATGAAAATGTATGTCTCACCACTTACTGTAATTCTTTAGATGGGAAGAAAAACTTATTTTTTTAGAGATAAAGATCCTCAGACCATGAGAGAGGCATATAAATTGGCCATAAACATAGAAAGCAATAAAAGAGCTTCTGGAAGCTTGGCAAACATGATGACAATAGACTCTGGAAGGATAAAATGGATACATTGGTAATTGTGGTGAAATATCTTGTTGCTAAGGTAGACAAAAATGAAAAGGGGTTTCAAAATAATAGGCCACAGTATCAAAGGCAAGATAAGCCTTACAGACTGCAAGATTTTCCTTATAAAACTTAGTGGAAAGATGGAAAACCTTTGCCAGAAGAACAAATTGACCCTAAGAACAAAGACATTCCTGATCCATTGAAAAACAACAATGCACATAATGTAAAAAACACTCCCTGGTGCATGGCCTATAATATGCCTCTTTCCCCTTATCAAAGTGCAGTAGCTCAAGGCATGGTGGATCCAAGTGAAAATATTGGAACACAAGAAAGCCAGAATGAGAATAAACCTACAATAAACATGTGTGCACTTACTATTGAAGATGACAATGGCAGCTCAGAGGAAGAGCCAGAAGAAAATATGCCAATCATAGTAAATGGTACAAACACTAAGTTTGAACATGTTCAATTTGGAATGCCTAATGATGAGGAGATAAGGTTTCTTACTATTGTTGTTGTGACATAGGAAAGAAGTTCATATCAGCTCAGAAACAGAAAGGTTGATCAAAGTGGGAGACAGCCTGGTTCACATATTATCATAGAAGTCATAAATGAAGAGTCCACACCTGATATGGAGGAAAAAAAAAAAGGAAGAATAGAAAAGGATGACCCAAAGGACACTCTGGTTAAGGAAAATAAAGATACCCCTACTAATGAGCAAAAAACAAGACATTTGAAAGAAAATAGAGGTAACGTCACTTCTGAAAGTGTCATGAACTTCCCAACTTTTGATATGAAACATGCTTTATCCCAAATGAAGGTATTTGTTCCTCTGGTTGAGATGTTCAAAATCAAAGAGCATCGAGAAGCTACTTTTTCACTACTATTTGCTTTGCTTGATATGCATGATACTACTGGTTTGAAGTGTGAATTAAGAGGGAAGAAAGAAGAAAATGATAAAATCCCAATCTGTGTGGGAAATGTAGTTATCCAAGAACCAAATCAGATTGATCCTTTTTATGTGACACTTCTTGTAAATAATAAGTTATTAAAAAATATGATAGACTCAAGAGCAGTTGCTAATGTGATGACTTACATTATCATCAAACAATTGGGTCTAGAGGTGGATACTACTTTTTGTAAATGTTATGCCATGGACAATAGGGAAGTACCTATAGTAGGAACTTTACAAGGATTAGAGGTAAAACTTGATGCATACCCTGAAGTCATTTTTAAAATAGATGTTGTAGTTGTGGATTCACCACCTCATTATGGGATGCTATTATCAAGACAATGTGTTGCAGCTATTGGAGGACATGTACAATTGTATTTGTCCTTTGCTACTATTTATGTTAATGGGAAAGAAGAAAAATTGTTGAGAGTGCCTAGATCTCTAGTTTATATTGAAAAAATTGAACCAAATATGCTGAATTACTTTGTGGGTGTAGATATGCATAATTTCAAGGTTGAAAAGATTCAACCATAATTGAAAAAAATAGATCCCATAATAGAATAATTAGAATTACAACAACATGGAATTTGGAAGATTTATTTTGATGGAGCATGCTCAAAAGAAGGTTCAAGAGCTGGTATCTTATTTGTCCCTCCATCAGGTATTACCTTCAAATACTCACTTCTACTGGCTTTTCAATGTACAAATAATACAAGCGAGTATGAGGCATTATTGTTGGGATTAGAAATAGCAATCAAGCATGGTATTAAGTTGTTAAGAATTTTTGGATATTCAGAGCTATCCATATCCCAAATTAGATCAAGATATGTTGCTAAAAATGATAGGCTAAAACAATATAAGCATGTTGTATGGGATAGCATTGAATTCTTTGATGCATTTTCTGTTGATTGGATAGAAAGATCTAAGAATATTATGGAAGATTTTTTGGCTAATGTGGCCTTGAAAGATGATGACCTAATGCTAGCAGGGATATTATTGTGGAAACAAAGACCAGGCCTACCATTCCTTACAATGTATATAATTGGAAGGTTTTTGAAAATGATGAGGATATCCTTAATTTCATTCATTGTATGGATAATTATGAAGGTCATATCATTGATTGTAATAATTTAATAGAAGTTGTTGATGGGAAACAAACCATATTTGGCAATGAGATTTTACAATTGCAGACAAATGAAATCCCTAAAGGATTAACTCAATTAGAGGGATTCTTTGTTGATAATGATAGTCATATGTGCCAAAAGTCTGCTGCCAAATTGGATGAATTTGAGGAGGTAAATTTAGGATTAGAGTAAGCTCCTAAGATTGTATATATTGGAAAGAAATTGGCTCCTCATGTGAGAATGAATTTGATTAACTTATTGAAAAGGTTCAAACATGTTTTTTCTTGGTCTTATGAAGACCTTAAGGCTTATAGGGAAGATCTCTTTTAGCATGAGATCCCATTAAAAAATGATATTAAGCCTTTTAGACAGAAACTAAGGCCAGTCAATCCTTTGTTGGCCCCCAAAATGTAGCAGGAGCTCACAAAGCTCAGAGAGGATGGGATAATAAAACCAATCAGACATTCTTCTTGGGTGTCTAATTTAGTCCCATTCAGAAAGAAAAATGGAGATATCAGGCTATGTGTTGATTTCAGGAACCTTAATGTAGCTTCTTTAAAAGATAATTATTCTTTGCCAAACATGGAGGGAATGCTACAAAGAGTGACTGGTTGTGAACTTTTATCCATGATGGATGGTTTTTCTGGTTACAACTAGGTGCTGGTTCAAGATTTTGAATAGTTTAAAATAGCATTTACTACCCCATGGGGTACGTATGTTTATGTGAGAATGCCATTTGGCTTGATGAACGCAGGAGCTACTTTCCAAAGAGCCATGGATGTGGCTTTTAAAGAGTTTATAAATATAATTATGGTGGTGTATCAAGATGATTTAAATGCATACTCTCAAAAGGATGAGGATCATTGTAAACGCTTGGAAAAACTTTTTACTAAAGCTTTAGAATATGGGATTTCATTGAATCCAAAGAAGTGTCATTTTGTTGTGACAGAAGGTAAGTTGTTGGGACACATAGTGTCAAAAGAAGGTGTAAGAATTGATCCTGAAAGAGTGGAAGCCATTAATAAGGTTTTTCCCCCAAGAAATATCAAAGGTGTTCAATATTTCCTTGGGAAAATAAATTTTTTAAAGAGGTTCATTGCAAATTTTGTTGAGATAGTAAAGCCCATTGTTGAATTGCTGAAGAAAAATGCTAATTTTGAATGGGACAAAGAAGCTTAGTTAGCTTTTGAGAAAATAAAGATGGCTATCCAGGAAGCACCAGTGTTGAGATCTCTAGATTATGGAAAGCTTTTTTCTTTGTTTTCTTTTGCTTCATTTCATACCATTGCTACAGTACTTTTATAGAAAGATGATGAAGGTTTTGAGCATCTCACAGCATTTTTCAGTAAGTCCCTTCAAGCAACAGAACTCAATTATGAGATAATGGAGAAATAGGCTTATGCCTTGGTCAAAGCAGTCAAAAATTTTAGACCTTATTTAGTCTGTGCAAAAATAGTTGCTTATGTGCCACATGCCACAGTGAAAGATATATTGTCTCAGTCTGAAGTTACAAGGAAGAGATGTCAATGGATCAATAGGATCCAAGAATTTGATCTTGAGATTCAAGTTACCAAATTGGTAAAGGGTCTAGGCTTGGCCAAGTTGATGACCAACACAAACATGGAATTGGCTCAAGTTCATAATGTACAGATAGTGGACATGAGTTATACCAGTATAGAGTTGCAGCCATGGTATACTGATGTTGTGTTTTTTCTGAAAAATGGTAAATGTCCAGAACACATGTTGGATAATCAGAAAAGGACTCTGAAATTGTAGGCTCAGAGATATGTATTGATACAAGGTGATTTATTTTTGAAGAACAGAGATGGGATCTTATTATTCTGTCTAGATGAATCACAATCTAAAAGGGTCTTGAGTGAAATTCACAATGGTGTATGTGGGGGGAATTACTCTGTGAAAACTACAACTCACAAAATTATCAGAGCTAGATTCTATTGGCCTTCTCTTTTTAAAGATACCCAAAAGTTTGTACAAAAATGTGAACCTTTCTAGAGGATCTCTTCTAAAATAAAATTTTTAGGAGCATTACTTTTGAATCCAATGACTAAGCACCTTTTACCCAATGGGGTCTTGATTTTATTTGGGAATTTGCAGATAAATCTAGTGGAGGCCATAGTTGGATCCTTGTGGCTATAGACTATTTCACAAAAAGGATAGAAGAAATCCCATCAAAAAGGGAAACCAGTAAGGTGGTAATGGATTTCTTAATGGATAATATTTTGACAAGATTTGGTGTGCCTGCTAAATTAATCATGGACAATGCCATGTGTTTTAGGTCTAAGGAGTTTAAATATTTCTGTGAAGACTATGGCATTATTGTATCTTATTCCTCACCATATCATCCTCAAGAAAATGGACAAGTTGAGTCTAGCAAGAAAAGCCTCGTGAAGATCATTAAGAGGATTTTGGAGAGGAAAAAAAATCTTGGCATTCTAAAATGAAGTTAGCCCTCTGGGCTAATAGGGTAACAATAAAGAGAGAAATAGGGGTGTCCCCTTTTGAAATGGTTTATGGAACTCAAGCAATATTGCCTCTAAATAATTTTTTACCTGTATATAAATTTCTGCAAGAAGAGGAATTTGAAGAACAAGAAGCCATGATGGAGAGGATGGATCAATTAGTGGAATTAGAATAAATAAGAACAGAGGCACACAAAATAAATATGAAGCTCCAACAAAAATCTAAGTACCTATTTGATAAAAGAGCTACTGAAAGAAAATTCCAAATAAATGAGATGGTACTTCATTGGAATGCTAGAAAAGAAGAAAAAGGCAAACATGGAAAGTTTGAACCATTGTGGATGGGCCCCTTTGTAGTTAAATATTTTCATGGTCAAGATTCATACTTTTTGGAGGACTCTCATAGTGAGATACAGGAATTGCCAGTGCATGGACAATTCCTAAAGCACTATTTCTCAAAATTCTTTTGTTTCATGCACAAGTAGATTAGGGTTTCCCTGTTTTGAGTTCTGGTTTTGTTGTGTGTGCATGTACGACTTTGTTTCAGTTTGTGGTCTGCCTCCCAAATTTTTGGTTTGTAATGTTAATCTTGCAATTAACTTTCCCCAGTCAGAGCCATTGTTAGCACTGTATATTGAAAAATTTTAAATTTGAAACATTGGCATTGTTCCCGCGTATTTTGGTTCAAATATTTGTCTTTTCATGTGTAAAGGGTTCAAAATTGGTTAAGTCTTCAGTTTGTCTTGTATTAAGGCTAATCACACAGTTGCACTCTTCTTTTTAAGTGGTATTTTGAGTCCATGAGTGAGCGAGTCATTATTTGGTTGGTCATCATGCAATCGCGGTCATGTTGGAGTTACGCAAATTTGTTTGGTGAGTGAGAGACACGATGGTTAAAAGGTTCATCGTGCAATCGTAGAATATATTAAAAGGTCAAGTTTTTTATTAGCGACTACACAACGTTATGAGATTTGTTATTTTTCACACAATTGTGAAGGTCTTAAGTTGTTATGATTTGGCTCAGCGAGTAAGCAAGCAGTTTTTTTTTTAACACATCGTGTAGTCGCGGTTGTTTTAAGTCATGAACATTTAGGTCTGTGATTGAGCGAGAATTATGAAGTCCAGTCAGTTGCTCACTCACGAAATTTTTAACTAATGTTTTTTTTATTGTGCGAGTAGTTGATGCAGTACTATCGGGTGATTGAGTGTTTCTTGTAGCCCAGTCATGCTAGAAGTTTTCAAGGCTAAGAAAGATCATGAGTATGTGACTAAAAGATTATATTCACTATCACTCACTCACCAATGATTTTCTATCTAATTTTTTGGGCTCGCGAGTGTGTGATGAAGGGAAAGTGAAAGTTGTCACTCAGTTGCTAATAAGAAAAGTAAGGTAAAAGAGGTTAGCAAGTATGCGACTGGTGAATTGCTGAAGGATTATTGAAAGATACTCGCTCACTCATGGAGGATTCACTCATAAAAAGTTTCAATGCAGGATTACGTGACTATAGGTAATATGGATCATTTCTCACTTGCAAAGATAAGTGAATAGAGTAAAAGGTATGGCGAGTGTGCAAAAGAAAGATAATACATGATCAATTCAAATCATCGCTCACTCACTCAGTTTCAAACATGATGAGCTAGAGGCTAGCAAGTGCGTGACCAAGAAAGGCTTAAGTGATGGATTTGTACTCCCTCACTCACATGGGTTTGAAGAAGGTGAAATATTGAGCGGCGAGTGCGCGACTGATGAATGGAAATATGCTATCGCTCCCTCACACATATTTTAATGTAGATGATAAAGGGATAGCTAGTTTGTGATTAGTAAATGATCAAGTGTTATTTAGGTCATCACTCAGTTGTGAAAGATACAAATCCAGATAAAGAGAGACTATGGGTGCATGACTATTTCTAAAGAAGGATCTCATCGCTCACTTGTGAGGACATTTTTGAATATAAATCCAGTACAGCGAGTGAGCGACAAAATGACAAGTGGCTCATTCTTGGGCTATGACTGCAAAAAGGTAAAAAGTGCATACTCTGTTCTAGCAAGGATGAAGGAGTGTGAATTAATGACAACATTAGTTTCAGAGGGATGATTGCATGACACTGTAAATGTGAGAGTTTGCATTCAAGTGGACAAGATGTCGATTTGATGGCTATAAATATGAATTATTGAGCTTGTTTTCTATACAACTCTCATTTTTGCCTTTGCAAATTTCTAAGAAAACAACAGAGCTCATTTTGAGATTGCATTCTAGCAAAAAAGATGAGTCAAGATACCACCAGTGCAGCCTCACAAGGGTCTGAGAAGAAGAAAGTTGCAGTAAAGAAGTATGTGGAAGAGTTTGCTGAGTTGTTGCCCAGAACATTAAATGCAAACATCACAAACTAGGATGAATGGAAGGATAGATGGTGCCAGTGCAGAAATACTGTTACTCCAAATTTCTCTTGTAATACTCTATTCCATTATTTTTGGAATAATAGGGTTAAAGAAGATCCTATTTGCAATCCCTGGGAACTAAATATGGCAAAGTTGATTGTGCCTAATGTTTATATTGATATAGGCCTTATTAAGGAACTTACTAAGAATTATTCTCCAGTAGCTAGGGTAATCAAAAAGAAAAAAAAAGAGACCCTAGTGTCCATAGATAGGAGATTAGTAGTAGAGGTCTTTGGGATCACTGGTGCATTATGCACAAAAAAATTGATTTGGAAAAAATACAGGCAGATTACAAAAAGAGAGAGAAATTGATCAAGAAGTTTGATATGCCCAGATTCATGCCCAAGGTAGATATAAATTTGGTGAAAGTCCCAGATAATCTTAAACTACCTTTCGATTTATCCATCTTCCACCATTATATAAAATGCATAGTATATGGCTTAACCAGAGTACCGGGTTTTGATGTAGATTCTACATTGCCCTAGGAAATGCTCATGATGGCCATGAATATCTAGCACCAAGAGGTCAATACAGACTATGAATATACGGGATACATAGTTGAGGCCATACATACTGCATTGGTAGAAATAAGCATATGCCCTTGTACCAACTTTTAAACATTATTCACATTTAATGTTTATGATTCTATATTTTAACAGGGAGTCCATGGACAAAGAGCTCGAATTGTTTGATTCAGAGTATGGTGTCAGTGTGTCAATCCAAAGGTGGACCCAGGTATGGGACAGCTCATCTGTGAATTCATCTTTTGTATGTTTTTGTAATTAGATTATGGATCCAATTTTTGATTTATTGGGAACAAATAGGGAAAGGTTTCCAATTGAAGTTAGAAGAGTTTTAAGACCTTGGCAATTTGTTCAAAATTGGCCAAATACTCACAATTGGGGTGATTTATTCTTCTTTGACCAAGTTACTATCATAAGGGTATATGGTTGTTCATAGCCACCTCACATTGTCCCTAAATTTTTTCCTCTTAGGGTTGCATTTTTAGAATTCATTTGGAAAATTACTTGGGTGGATAAGGAATTTTTAGATGGACATAAAAAGGGTACTTTTACCCCTAGGTTATGGGTGGTTTTTGATTTTTCTATTGGGAAGAAATTTTTTGATCTAATCAATGATTTCCTAAAGCAGTATAGAATGTCCACAATAGTTGTCAGGTTCTGTGATCCAGAACAATTTATAAAAATAGCCTTGAAGTCTATGACTCCTTGGTAAAAATTCAAATATCATGAGCCACTAGATGATGAAGATATTGTGAGGAACAAGTTAGATAAAGTTGAAGTCTAGGAGAGGAGAAGGAAATGGAAAGACCTTATTAGGGAAGAAGCTTATTGGGAGGAATTAGACAAAAAAATTTCTAGTTTTTTCCCTTACCTCCCATACTTGAAAAGAATGGAAGAGATGCTTAAGTCTTATGACACATTGATGGCGCAAGTACCATAGTTTAGTGTTGAAGATGCACAATCCCAAGGATCTCCTCTTGTTGTTGCACTACATGATCAAGATCATTTGGAAAAATAGGAAGAACAGTGTCAAGAAGAAGAAGAGGTTGGTGAAGAGGCTACTTTTTATAGTGAGCCACCCAAGAAAAAATAGAAAATAGAGCACAAAATGGTGCAAGACAGGAAGAGTATGGCCAAGGCTGTGATAAAAGAGCATGGAAAATACATTAGGAAGTTAAAAAGGTAAATGCAAAAAGAACCACAAGCTGAAGGTCAAGGGGATAATCAAATGGTATTATTTGGAGAAGTTGATGAGAGAGTGATGATGGCCAATGAATTCTTCAAAGATCATGAATTCATAAAATCTAAAGAATTAAAAATATTTTTGATCAAAATGAAGCAAAAATATTTAAGACAAGGCATGTTCATAGGTGAAAGGAAAGAAGAAAAGAATGAGGAGATTGTGAAAAAACTCCAGGCTTATGATCCTGAGAGTGAATTGATCACTGTGGATCAAGCCATATTGCTGGTACAAAATAGTGGGGTATTGTTGATGCCTGGTTGGGACTTACAGTCCACATTCATTATAGATCAAATCAGAAGACAGGAAGACCCTCTGATGAAAATAGAGATTGAAATCTATGAGGTTTTGAAGGGATCAAGATTTGATCTTATGTATAAGACTTTAGCCATTTGGTCTTTGGCCCCTGCTACACAGAAGCCTCTGGTTATGACCATAAGGGAGGAGAAGAAAGCTGATAGAATGATTTGGAATTTGCAGAATACCAATGATACTGAGATCGCCCAGCTTATGACTTAGGTATCCTTCATGAATCTAGCAAAAATAGAGTACTTATCAAAAAGATATGAGACAAATTTTGGTTAAATGATGGCCCTGGAAAAGAAGCATGAAGAAGTGTGGTTCACAACCACACCTTGGAGGAACAAATAGCCATTTTTTATTTGGGAGTATAAGTTTTGAATTGTAAAAATTCTGGTTTAGGATCAATATATTTTGAGTAGGGTTTTGAAAGCTTTATTGTTGGATGTAATTATTTTTGATATGAATACAAATAAGATCCATCAATATTTTATGAATCGTATGATGAGTAGTTGTCTTCATTTCTATGTTCTAAGTTTTATTTAATTGAATATTCAAGGAATGTTCAATTTATATATCTGTAAGGCAGATGTTGGAATTGTATTGGGGTTCTTTCAAGGAAGGATTAAAATCACTTTAGGGTTCTTTCAGTAAGGTTTAGAGTATCAAATGAATTTGATGAATTATTTTATCATATGTGTGAAGGTTGATATGCAAGGTGTATCTATTTTCATTTCAGATCTGTAGTTTTTTTGAGTTCATATTCACAGCAAATTGATTATAAAAATTCATAGCGACTCCATAACCTAGGATAAAGCATTGGTCTATTTTCCATTGGAGTAGGTGACTATCAAATTAAAATTGATCTTCATTATTATGTTAACACCTGTCAAATAAATGTTATAGAGACTGGTCCCTATAATTCTATCTTTATCTATTACAACTATTATGTGACTTGATTGTTCTAATTCAGAAAGGGTATTCCCACCCGAGTTTATGGAGCTCAAAATCTAGGGAGTTTAAAAACTATGTTCATGTTGTTCTATATCTTTCTTGATCAGTATTTTGGGACAAACAGAGAAAGCTCATCAAGAGTATTTCATATGTTAGCAAGAAAAGGAAGCAACTAATCATCCACTAAAGACTGTCACATTCGACGACACCAACTTGATCATCTTCCAGGGAAACACAGAGGATCCTCCCTTCCTACTAGGCTTGAACATTAATGGGAAGAACCTTTACAACTTCCAGGTAGATTCTGATGCTTTGGGAAATGTCATGCCCTTATGCATATGCAAGAAGCTCAGACTCACTCCCACTCCTCCCCAAGGCGTAGTATTCCAATTGGAGAAAACTACTGTGAAAATGGTTGGTGAGCTGAAAAATGTCCAAATTTAGCACATCCAAGACCCCTAGATATCAAGCACAATAGAAATCAAAGTGGTGGACATCCCTGAAACCTACGAGATGTTACTAAGTCTGAATTGGTCAAAGGCCCTTAACGGGTATTTCTCTATGAACTTCTCCCTCTTATGGCTCCCCTGGAAGGGGAAATCGAATCAGATCCGATGGAGAGTGAACCCAGAATGAAATAGGCCCTCCTTAAAGTTAGGAAGGTTAATGAAGTCCTTTTCTCTAAATCCTCCCTTGGGGTATACCGAACATGAGAAATCCTAACCTTTGATTTCATCCCCGAGGAGGATCCTATAATCTCTCAGCGAATTCAGGAGTTGGACAAGAAACTGAAGGGTGAGGTAGAGTCACAAGGTATGACGACAACTCTGACCACTCTCTTGTTCAAAACTTGGTGTCAGGTACACTACTAGAAACACTCTAAACTAGAGTGTGAGCCTTGCATGGCCATTGCTACCTACCACATCACTGACCTCTGAGTGAAGAGACATAAAGTCAGTTCACCTGGACCAAGTAATCCACCTAGCAGTACACTTGAGGTGCCACTCATCTAGGAACTCAAAATAGAGGATTCTCTAGAGGAAAGTCTCACCTATGAACCATCAGAGCCAAAGGGATCACCTCCCAAACCTACCAAAGCCAATTCAAATGCCACTTTGCCTCCCCAGCCCCAGAAAATGAACAAAAATTTGTGGATCCTAAAGTTTGACGGATCCAAGTCCAAACAAGACTACAAGGTCGGAGTGGAACTAATCAACCCATAGGGGAAATCCTTATTCGCATCCTACAAGATGCAGTTCAACTACACCAATAATGTCATGGAGTACGATGCCTTGTTCCTTGGGCTCCTATTCGCATTAAGAAAAGGGGTCAGCCGCCTCTGGGCAATGGATGATTCAGAATTGATTGTAAAATAGGTCTGGAGCTAATACACATGTCATAAAAAAAGGATGGCCACATGCCACAACTAGTAATAGAGCCTAATTGAATATTTTGATTCTTTTGGCATCAAACTCATTCCCTAGAAATGTAACTATGTTCTAGATGCCCTTGTTGTGTCTTCCAACAGCTCTGGAAATTTTCTATTGAGATGGTTCCCACCCCATCCATCCCAAATAATATCACCCACTTTTAAGTTTTTGAGGATGGCCAACATATTTGTTAGGAACCTGTGTGTTCCTTCTGTTTATTTTGTTAGTGTAGTGTTGTTGGACGCATATGCTTTGTAAGTCGTCCCGTGAGTATATTTTATTATCCCACATGCATAGGTAGTATTACTTTTCTAGATTGTACTTAGTATATAAGAGTAGGTTGAGGCCTTTGCTGGATACCGACGAATTTATTGTATTGAGCTTGCTCAAAGGAGGTTACCCCCTCGAAGTGGCCCGCGATCAATAGATTCATTTTGCATTCTGCTATTGCTCTATATTCTGTGATTTCGTGCATTCTCACCATATTGCTGTAAGGAGGTTCCTCTCATCTGGTATCAGAGCACTTTCTTGGGCTCACTGGGTAGAAATTACGTATAAATTTTTCCATCGTGGCCTTCAGGTTCCTTTCACTTCTATTATCGCTTGTTATTGCAATACCTCTTTTCTGTTATTCCGTATTTGAGTAAATTTTCCTGAGTCTATTGTCAGTTTTTTAGCCATAGCTTCCTTGCTTTCCCTTCATTTTCTGTCACACTTCCTCAGAACGCATAAAATACTATTTCGCATACTTCCTTCCTTGACGACCCAACCCCAAATTCTGCATATCGAAGCCCTAAATCCCTCATTTACCAAATTTTAGGGTTT
>MU226155.1:1818494-1831468 GCA_018584345.1 Thuja plicata | reverse complement strand
TGTCCAAAGATGGTGAGGATAGTCAATGTCCGATATAGCCAACACAGTGGCATGATCAACACTAGACACTATAAGATCTGCTATGTGATCTCTGATAAAACCCCATGCTATTTTTCCCTCTACAGTGGCTGGTTCAGGTATGAGATCATACAAATAAGGNAAAAAATTAAGCCACCTACAATGTGTAAGTATACCCTTTGCCCATGACTCATAATTACCCCGTTCCAAACTAACAACTGAAGGGTGAGTAGAAAAACCCATGATAACACTTCTAAAAAGTAAAACAAACTGAGAAATCAGACCTTATTTCATTTAGAGCAAAACCTGGCGCAAGAAGGAGGGAAAAAGAAGCTACAACTTTGACATTGAAAATAGGAACTCAAACAGCGGAATCAACAAAAGAAACTAGCACCATCGTGTCCGGCTTGGAAACACCTTTCCGGCGATATTTCATTTTCTGAAAAATGATACCGGATGCCCAAGATATGGGCAAAAAACCAACTGCCCCTAAAAACACACCCTCACTGAAAAAAAATAGACCCTGGCATAAACTTGACGGGCGTATGGCCGTTGCAGGCTATCGGCGGCGCGGCGGTGGCAAGTTGGTGGCGCCACTAGACAAGGCGGAGCGCGAGTGGCGGGTGAGCCGGGCGCGGGCGGCGCCCGGGCTGAGCTCAGGCGGGGAGGAGCTGCGGTGGTCCCCCGGTGGCGGAGCGGTGGCCACCGGCTGCGCGCTGGTGGTGCGCGGGTTGTGTTGTGGCGGCGCGGTGGCGGCCCACCTAAAATGCTTTGAAAAAGGCATTTTTTTAAATTTTTTTTTGAGTTTTTTTCTCGATTTGCGAGCCGTACGGCCTTAGAAGGCCAAAAAATTTTGCCTGTGCTCACGGAGGCTAAACTGGTCAAACTTTATATGATTTCGACTCTCCCAGGCCTTCTGAGCGTAATGGTGGAGTACGTTTCTACTCAATCTACTCCAGAAGAACGTGCCTCCTTAAAAGTGACAAAAAACCCAAAAAAAGGGCTGTGGCTGTCGTCTTCGAATCGTGGCTTCAAAGACCTTCGAACCAGACAGCAGCAGGGTGGATCTGATACCATGTAGGATTTTGCAAACATGCAAATCCACAGACCCAAAATACACCTGCATGCAAGAACCTGATACAAAGTAGAAGCTCAAAGATGAAAAAGTTGAAGAACTCAGAAGTTGCTCAGAAAGTGAGAGCGAAATTATAATCTGAATTAATGAATGACAAATACAAAGTTCAACCTTATAAAGGTGAACGAAACCCTAAAAGGTAAATACTAGGTTGCGCATTATTAATTAGGAATTAATTAATAACGCACCTAAGAGAAGCATAAGCTAAAATAGTAATAATACTCTAACAAACTCATCTTCCAACCATCGATATATTTTGGCTGTGACCGATTATTTTACCAGGTGGTCCAAGGCAATCCCACACAACAATAATACGATGGATATAATTATCAAATTCTTGGAAGAAAACATAGTAACAAGGTTCAGAATGCCCTTCACTATCATGTGTGACAATGGTCCAACATTTTCTTCAAAAAAACTATTAGAATGGACCTATGAGAGGAAGATCACTTTGAAGTTCTCCAACAACTATTATCCCCAAGGTAATGGTGTTGTTGAGTCTACCAATAAGAATCTGCTAGAGGTGATCAAACATTTTCTAGAGAAAAATACCCGGGACTGGCACCAAAAACTTAGATTCTCCCTTTGGGTGGGTCATATCATAATCAAGGCATCCCTGGGGACTTCCCCATTTCACCTAGTTTATGGCCAGAATCTTGTGTTCCCAATCAACTTACAAATCCCAGTTTTACAATTCATGTGGGAATTCAATGCCTGGGACAACATTGTGGAGGTTCGGCTTTTGAACCTGGTAAGAATGGAAGAACAAAGAGATGCGGCACTGGAACATTTTGCACATCATCAAGTAGTCATCAAATGATGGTTTGACCGGAGCCCAATAAAAAGCCTTTTGGGTTTCAGATCTAGTCTTTCTATGGGACAAGGCCTGGGAGAAGAAAGGAAAGCACACTAAGTTCCAAAGGCTCTGGCTTGGACCATACCTAATCTCAGAGATCTGCAGCACCAATACTTATCACCTCAGCACCATGACTGGAGAAGCCATCCTATTTTCTGTTAATGGAGAGTTTCTCAAACACTACTTCGAATGAGGCGGGAGGTAAGTTGCCCAAAGTTATATTATATGTGAATATTTTCCTGCCTGTAAATATTTTCTCAACACTCTTTGGTAGTGTATGTCCTTGTAAATAGTTGTTGATAGTCTTCTAGGGCCATCTTCTTTCCTTTTTCTTTTTTGTCTTTGGTTTTCTTTGTTTTCTTTGTCTCTCTTATTTTTTGGGTTCCCGGTATGTTTCCCCCTCCTTGTAGATAGGTATGTTTTCATTACATCTAGTCCCTGGAATGGTGCCTTATGCATTTTGGTTGGTCTGGAATCTATTGTTAGCATGGTGTAATTTGTCCGCACTCTGGAGTTATTTTGTATGCATGATAAAACATTATGGGTAATCTTCATCAGATTCACATATTGAGAGTCTTGACATTAGTTAATAAGAAATCTAAGAAGCAAGTAATCATATGATCCTTGAGAGTAGATTGGTTGCACTAGTTATTGACCAAGTCAAAAAATTAAAAGAATATCCTAGGTCTGAAATGTCTCTCCTATTCAGCAAATTAAAATGGATGGCAAGGTGAAAGAAGTACCACCGTAAAAATTAGCTAAGATTGAGGTTCATGGTGAAAGAAGTACCACCTTCCCCATCTTCAAAATAAAAATAAAACTGAAGAATAGAGAATTCTGGGATCCGGAGGATTGTGCAAGATATAGTGATTTTGGTCTAGTGTACTCAGTGCCCTCTCTCTGCTTCTCCTGGAAGTCATCGGCTTGATTTTCTTCCAAAGCACACACTTCACGACTAACAAGAGATTGAAAGATTGAATCAATGATGAATTGGGTTTTCTCAGATGCCTCACACCTTGCAAGTGGAATAATCCAGGTAAAGATGAGTTTCAGTTTTGCTAACCAGAGATTTTGTGGTTCTCAAATGTGCTAAGGCATTTGTCCCAGCAAGTCACTATTTGTTATGCCCTGCATACCCGTCCCTACATTTTGTGGGAAAAATGTTGTGTCCACCTTTTTTGGTTTTATCCTTGTTCCTTTTATTCTTGTTTTCCTTTGACCTTTTCCTTCGCGGGGCTGCTATTTTATTTTCTTTTTTGTTTCTCTTCCTCCGAGACCCGGTCCTAGAGTGATTTTGTTTCTTTGTACCAGCCAGATTCAGGACTCCAGGATTCTTTTCCATTGCTTCCTCTTTTGTTAGAGGGTGTGGTTGCATAGGATCCCTCAACCTAGAGTCTAGAGATTTTCCTTTTCTTGGGACTTGCAAAAGGAAGCAGTGCATTTTTACCTAAGGGTATAAATGAGGTTTTACTTATCATTTTTACATTTATCGTGAACAAATTACCCTGAGTGAATTAAGAGAAATTAAGTGAAATTTGTGAAAATTACCAGTGAGCTTAGTGAGTTTGTTTTGAGTGTTTAACAATGCAGTTGTTGTTTTACGCTTGTGCGTAATTTTAGACTTCCTCTAGGTTCTTTGGTGTTCATGGTCCGTGAAGCTATTTTTTGTAGAGCACCTCCCATGCCCTTCCTCCTGCATTTCTCGGTGTTTAAGGTAGGCCCTTATGGTTCTATCTATTTCTTTTTGTTTTCTTTATCCTTTCTCATCTCTAGTTTTGTTTCTGCTTTACTTGCTTTCTTATTTTGGTCTTCATCGTCACCTCCCATTGGTGGGATGGCTTCGCAGGAAGGTTATCCACCTTTTGTGCACTATATTATGTACATTTTGTAGATAATGTAATTTCTGTGTAAATCATTGTAAATGGTATAAATGAATTGTAAATCCCTATAAATAGCATAGGTTAGTTGTAAATTTCTGTAAGTTGTGAGTAGTTTGTAGGTTAGTTGGTGTCGTCTATTATAAATTCCTTATTTTTTGGCCTCTTGAGTAAATAGGGTGTCCATAATGTGTCTCTGCATGCTTAGTCTATACATTCCATTTTGTCCAACCTTCCCTGTGGCGATCTCACTATGCCCTATTGCATCATAAACCCCAAATTTGAGCTTGCCCACCTGGTTTTTGCCTACTTCGCACTCAGCACCTCGCCTGTTTGAGCCATGGTGGTTTTCTCTCTCCTTCATCATTTTAGCATTGATGGCGGGATTAAATTCCCCCATGTATGAGCATTCAAAATGAACATAAGTGGTATTAATTTCATCTGTGTCAAGACATTTGTCACCATTAAGTGCCATTACGTTGTTTATTGTATGACCATGCGATAACCCATGTCAGCCCAGTATGGCTCACTACTTGGTCATTTCAATAACGACTAGTTTCTCCAAATTTTGGGTTCCACGCAATCCCATGACCTTCATCACATTGTCGCATAGACCAAAACCCCAGAACCCCCAGGTGTTGATTGAATCCAAATTAAGTTATTGTTTATTTCTTTTTTGGGATTTGATGCAAGCTAATGTCTTTTTGAATAGGTACGATATGGTGATGAACTATCCAGAAACTAGAAATTGGTTTTATTCAATAACTTTTATTAACGGTTGTCTGGTTGTGTAGGCTATCAACAATTCAATGATCAATATGTCTAAGGTAGCTTCTCTTCCCAGAAGTCCATAAATTCCAACCACTTCAACAAGAGGGACCACCAAATCAAAGGCCAAGAGGGCACTAGAAAAAATCCCCCTCACATCTAAATATCTGAAGGGTGGTTCCCTTGTAGGATCCAAGGTGGATTCTAAATTATAGCTGGTCACAGACACTAAGGTCGGGCCCTAGGCTAGATTACAAGGCATAATCATAACAATGTTTTCCCAATGTTCTGCCAAAGATAATATGGCGAAGAGTGTGGCCACCTCTGGCATCATCAAAGTTGTCTCCTTCCCCTACTCTGTGCAGGCCCCAGAGTTGATTCTAACTCTGGCCAAACACTACAATACCACCATTGGGGCCATGATACTTACTGCTACTCTTCCAATGGGCTATCCAATGTCCTTAGTATCTTTGAGCACTGTTACATTTTCTTCAGGGTTGGGAATCCCCCATTTCTCTAATTCTATTGTCATCGCCCGCACCACCTCACTATAGGAGTTTGACAAAGTTCTACAGCTCGCTCGACAACATCTCAACAACCACTAGCTGAAGACCCTGACAAAATATTACAAAAAGATGAAGTTGGAAATTCCCCAAGTAGATTTAAAATAAATCATCCAAGCGGGGATCATCTTCTTATGTTGGGTCTTTGGATAATCTCTGCTCAGTATTTCTCACCATAGATGTACTACTTCCTATATGGCATCTCCACTAATGGGAAAAATTTGACTGGGCAACAATTGTTTCCAATCATGTAGACTTCCAGTTGAACAACGTTGGTCAAAATTCAAAGTTCTACATGACTTCATTCATGTTATGGGCACTGGCATAGCAAAGACCTAGAATTAAGGGTTTAGTTACAGTGAGCATCCTTGGGACCAGGCCTGGCCAGAATGCTCCATGGGACCATTTCCCACAAATTCAATGGGAAGCTAGCTTCCCCAATTTTTGCTGAGTAAATGACACCTTTGTTTACTTCAACATTTTGATACCATCTCAGGATGTCAGTTACCAGCTATCAAAGGAGGCTATGGCCTTGGTGAGTACATACAGCAATTATTTTATTCAATTTCATCAACATTCTTACATTTGGGTGACCGGATTCTCTAGCAAGCCCTACCTACTCCCCAAGCATTGTGGGGATAGGATTATTCTTTTGGAGTGTTGTAGGCAAATACTAGAGCTCCATGAATTTTATGGAGTGAAGAAGGTTACCTCCATCCTATTCCCAATCATTTGCAAGAACTATTCTTGCAGACTTGCAGTGGCCAAAGAGGTCGATAATGAGTTGAAGAGTCTGGGACTGGCTGAGTTCCACCTAGCAAGGAACAATTTTGACCCACTCAGCAAGATAAGCATATCACTACCTCGGGAATCCACACCCCACAAGCCTCACATGGAGGAATTCTGGGCAGATTGCCAAGATGACATTAATGTTTGGGAGCAAAGATATTCAAGGATGACCAAAGGGATGATGAAGAACCTCGACCTTCATACCTTTCCAATATATTTTTTGGAAAGTGGGCCCTTGGAGGACCCATCTTACAAGTTAAAGGGGATCAACAAGATGGATCTCTCTCTAGTGGATTGGGACACCCCAGAGACTCTAACCATTGAGGATGTCACCCTAGGCATTGGACATCACAATCATGAGTATTTTGCACAAGTGTGCAAGAAGAGCACCCACCAGGATCCAATTTTTTGGGGGTCCTCTTTGGCCTCCGAAGCATCCATGCCAAGAAGAGACAAGGGGAAAGAAAAAGAGGGCACCCTGACCCAGGTTACACCCCTGGCTCCACTCCCTATTTTGGAGCAAATTCACACTCAGCTTGAGGCATCCCACCAGCTAAGTAAAACACTGAGCACCCAACTTTCTCTTGGCCTTCCAGTTACTCCAATGAGATCTGCCATCTTGTTAGGCTCACCATCACTTGTAGCATTAATGAGCCAGGAGGTGAATACCAAGGATGAGAATTTAGCTATCATGGACATTGGAGTCCCACTGTAGACAAGAAGAAAGAAGTCAAGGGTTGACAACCCTCCACCAAGCATAGATGTAAGTCCCGGGGAATCAGGAAATATTCCTATGGATTTTATCTCATCCAGCCCTGAGGTAGAAGATCAGCCAGAAGATTTACCCCCCCCCAATGACAATTTTGATGACATCTTCCAGACCAAAGATCTGGTAAATTTACATGAAGATGTTGAGAGAGTAGCAGAAGAGATCGCCGTGCAAGAGTTAGAGAATGTCCTTGACAAGGGAGAAATGGAACCAAAAAAAAAAATTTGGAAGAGGAAGTCAAGGAGCAAAGGCATGAACATGAGCCAGAACAAGTATTGGTAAATATACGAAGTATAGAAGAAAAATCAGTCCCGGGGACCGAGACAAATGAAAGGAAAATAAAAGATAAGAAACCAACAATGGATAGGGAAACTGGACCTTTGGGATAAACTGTACCCCCAGTCATCATGCTCCAGATGCCTCTAGTTAATCTAGGTATCAGCTTCCCCAAAATATGGCATTCAGCTAGGTGGTCTTTGCGACCCAACATCCAGATCTAGGCCAGACACCTTTGCCCCCTCCAGAAGATGTGCCCTCAGAGGAGAATGTCCTGGCAGATAATGCCGAAGAAATCCAGTAGCAACAAGACACAGGGGAGAACCCCAGAGACAAAGATACAGATGTTACAAGTGCCAGCGGAGATGGGGTCCCTGACACCCTACATGAAAATTCCACCAATGTGGGAGACACAGGAAATCTCGGGGGCAAAGAAAAGGATCCCACTGAGGGCATAAATGCCAAAGAAGAGCGGCCTACCCAAGAGGAAGACCCCAAGACCCAAGACCTAGCCATAAGACCACCCCGCCACCTTTGTGGTTGGTAGAGTCAAGAAAAAGGAAGGCCCCGGTAGCAATGAGAGTTCCCCACTCCTTGGCCAAAATGATGACCCAGAATCAAGAGGCTCAAAATCCTAAGAAGGCCCAGACCATCCATACCCTCCAGACCGGTTTGGGAGGAAGCACTATCGTAGTAGTAGTGACACCTCCCCCAGATGCAGACACGGCGGTCATAAGAGCTGAAGAATATATAGTTATATAATTTCCTCTAGGGAGGAGAGATAAATAGGGCGAGTTGAACCTGTTAAAGGAAACAAGCCAGGCAATTGAGGTCCAATATGACAAGCAGGCACAAAAGTTGAAAGAAGAAAAGGAAAAGAATATAAAACTCCTTGGGCTTCTTGCAAAATTAACACATTCATTGGCCAAGATTCATCTGGAAGCCTCCACATCTGTAACACCACTCCCACAGGATGATATTGATACTTTGAGGACCATGAAGAAGAAGAAATAGGCTATGGATGGATGGGTCACTGAGCATATCATAGCCATAAGGCAATTCCTGGCAGTGACACTCCCAGACCTTTATAAAGCCAACAATATTTTGGGCCAGGTGAACGGCGTCGTCTCCCTATGGGAGAAATGAATGGAGAAGTATAAAGAGTGGAGGTATGAACTAGAAAAAATAATGAACTTTGGGGAGGAAATCATTACAGAAATAGGTATTTTGGGAGAAGAACCCTTTGGGTTCCTCTAGGCCTAGCACTCTAGACTTGGCCTCAAAATTTAGGTGAGAAAGCAACTGGTAGCGGCCCTAAAGAATAGAATCTCAGAAGTCTGGAATTCTTTGAATTCATATACAAGATTTGTGACAAGGGTTTTGCAAGTCAGTCCCTTCCCTATCGGGACTTGTGCTCTAGAAGATTTTATACTAAGTAAATTTGATGAGCTGATGGAGTTCCAGTACTAGTCTGCTAGAGATTTTGACAGAGGAAAAATGTCACAACTAATCAAAATGATGCTTTGGGCCCATGACGTAGCAGGTGTGGCTGCAAAATTCAAGGAATGGGCCAACAATGTTGATTAACAATTCAGGGTTGTCAATGACCACTGGGACTACGTCAAGGACATAGATGAGGAAGGAATTGGCTAGATTTTGGAGGCCTTCAAAAAGAACAAGGAACAATAAAGTCCTTCGGTCTCCAGATTGTTTCACTAGTAGGGTACATTTTTTAAAATTCATTATTATTTGAGCGTAAGCTCCCGGAGTCCAAAATTCTGAGTACAATTTTTTGTATTCATTCACAATGGTCTGTGTCAGGGTTCCCCAGAGCCAACCGATCACTTTCAATAGTTAATAAGGGTCAGCAAGTAGGCGATCCAGATAAATTATGTTAGGCAAAAGAGATGGCTCTGATAGGTGATTCCCCCGAGGTGGCACTCCCGCATTAACTACCTTGTGCACATCGAAGACAGGGAGCCATAATTTACTTTTATGAGGCATGTAGCCTTGGTTATCGGGATGATCATATTTCTTCTATAAATTCCTCGGCACTCTTGTCTATGCCAATTCTTCCAGATTTCTCCTCTTATCTTCTTCCTCTATCTTGTCAGACCTCTACATATCCCGAGGTGATTGTAAGTGGTGTAGGTAGTATCGGCCACAGATAATGTATTATATTTAACAAGTGTATAGTTAAATTAGGTTAGTTTTAGGTCAAACTTTTTGTATAAATAAGAAGTCTGATGCCATAACAAGGGTCAGCAAAATTGATGATTTTGCAGTCCAGCAAGTAATAGAAGTATAGCATTTTACTTTTAGTAGTTTCAGGAGCTCAATGCTCAATTTTTCTTAGTAGTTTAGGATTCTCCCTTGGAGCTATGGATGTACTCGCCAGTGATGCTAGAACCATTTAAGTTAATGAAGAAGGAAGGACATCTTGTGGTTATTTGTTATGTATTGTTCTGATCTCTAAAATTAGCAAAATGTCTTTTGTGCAGTATGTTTTCTTATGTCCTTTGCTCCCATGTTTTAGTTTAGATTAACGATCTTATCTCCTCTTGCTACCGAATGCATGTGAATCTTTGGTTCTTTATGTATTTGGTATTTAGTGTAGTTTTCTTGCATTGGAGCTTAGTTTGATGTTTGAATATTTATTGCATAACAATAGGTAGAAACATACATCTAACCTTGATCAATCTTTTGAACTTTATTTGATAATCCAAATGCTTGTAGGAAACCCCATCCCTTTTGAAATGCCCGAGAAGATGAGTAAAAACCATCTATCCCCTCACACAACATTCATCTTCCCAACTTAGCTCCCCATATCGTCGAGACCCGAATACAGGTGCTTGGAGGCTAGGAGAATTCATTCTCCGATAAACCTCTTCAGGCAGAGTTGGCCGGTACCCGATGACAAATTTACCTCTGTTGGCGAAGCTGGTCACAAAGTCTCATCAACAACATGAGTATATTAGTTGAGGACTCGAAGGACATTTATATCAAGAACTAGTTTAAGATCTATGTATTGAATCCCAAAAGATGTTTTTTGATCTGCTGAGAACATATTTTTCGTACTTGGGGTGTTTGATGTAGGAGTATCATTGGGTAGTTGGCAATCTTGTATCACCAAAATATGTTTGAGTTTGGTTTTGGCTTTTGGTGGTAGTTCTCAAATGGAAGATGTGTTTCTTCACCAATAGACTCGGTGACTGAGCTTAGTGGTGCTCGATGGTGTTTTGTTTTGTGGTGCCTCTCACCGAGTGTCTTTAATTTTGGTGTTCTTGTTCACCGACAGGGCTATTTGGCTTGTTTGGACTGACCTACATGTGCATTTAATTGGGGTCATGTTCCTCATTCTTTGGATCAAATTTTGGAGGTGTGAGGACCTAAATCTATATTGGTTCTTTCTCCTAGGGGAATTTAATGAATTTTGCAATCCGACTGATGGATAACACATTGGGTGTTGTGTTCTTGAAGCTGACTATTGTTTAATTAAATTTTTTTATTGTAAAGATGACTTGTGGTTATGTTGTATAAAAGAAGGGTATGAGTAGAGTAGTAGGGAGAAGGAGGTAGTAGTAGGAAGCGGGTAGTGAAGTGTTGGCTTAGGAAACATGAATATTGCTTGGTGGCTTGTGAGCTCAAGTTCAGATCTATCTTAGTGTTCCTACCAGATTTTTGTTTGTCATAGGTCTAGGCTAGTTTGGAAGGTGTTACTCTTACAAGATATGTTTTATTTTCTGATGTAATTGGTCATAACCGAGAAGGCCTTACAGCTTAGCATGTTGCATCTAATTGGTTTTTGAATATAATACAAGTGGATATAAGTTGTTATATCTTTTTGTGTTTTTTTTTCATTGTGGTTTTTGTTTGGCTACAAGGTTGGACTATTCATTCTTGGATCCTCCATCCTTGATTGCATCATTAATGTAGACTCCTTCCTCCTATACTCCATTCAAAAATGTAGATTTAACATCCATTTGATAAAATTTGAAATATTTGTGAGCACCAAAAGCCATTAACATCCTAATGAATTCCATTCTAGCTACAGGGGAAAAGTTTCTTAAAATTCTATTCCTTCAACTTGAGTCTAACCCTTGCAGACAAGCATTGTTTTATTTCTCATACCTTGTTCATCTTCATTTATCTTGTTCTTGAATACCCATGTTGTTCCAATTACATTTTTGTCTACTAGTTTGGGTACAAGTTCCAATGTTTGATTCTTTTGTATCAGGTCTAGTTCTAATTTCATGTCCATTATCCAACTTTCATCCTTACTAGCTTATGCATAATTCTTTGGTTCTATTTGAGAAATAAATCATCAATTCAATTTCTCATCTGATCTAGCTCATATTCTCCTTATATAAAAACCTTTATCCTTATCTAAAATGATTTTTTCTTCTAAATGATCTCTTTACACATGCCTAGCAATTATCTTTGGAGTATGTTCAGATTCTTTCTCTTCATTCTCCAAACCTTTATATTTTTGTTCAATATCATTTCTTTCTTCTATAAATGTAATAAGGATTTGTTCTAATTCAATTTCTAGCTCAAAATTAGTTTGATTCCATGCTTCATTGACCTTGACATTCACACTTTATAATACTTTCTTTAGTCTGAGATTGTACCATTGGTAATCCTTGCTTGTTACAGAGTTGTATGCAAGGAAATAGTAATAGAAAAAGGGAACACGATAAAGATTTAAATAATTCACTATACTAATCAATACAATATATATGATAAGACAAAAGAAGAACTAAAAACCAAACAAGCCTAAGAATGCGCAAACCTTTCTTAAACCAAGAAAGTCCTCCTTGAAATGTAGATTTGTCCAAGATGGTTTGGATGTGTACTCATGTGTGCTCAAGCTTCAAAGGATTGCATTTTGGAAGGATTTTGGCATTATAAGGTTGTGTTTGATGATTTTTTTCTTCAAATGGGTATGGTAACAATGCATAAAAGATGGATGAAAATGAAGATGAAGAGCCTTCAATTTATAGGCAAGAGGAGGTTTGAATGAAGTGTTAAGATGCAAACCTGAGGAATGGTGGAGATGCATTCGAGAGAGATCACAAGGATTGTTCTTTCTCAAATGCCTCTTAGTATGACAAGTGTCACAAGGAGAGAGGTTTGGAAGAATGGGGGAATGTGACCATTTTGAGATATGTGAGAGGGGACAAGAATGTAAGAGATGGATGGAATGTGCAATAGAAATGTTGTATGTGATAAAAGTATACCTGCAAGGGACAACACTAAAACATGAAAACATCAAGGTTAGTCGTTAGAAACAAGATTCAAAGAGTTAGCATGTTTAAAAAGAAATCCAAAACAAAGACTTTCACCACAACCTCCGATGAGCTAAACAAGGGCACCCAATGCCTTGTTGATTTTATCTTAGAGATTATTGTGGGTGTGCTCTCCCAACACAATAACTTAATCCCGCTATTGATCTTTGAATGCAAACTAAAATGCAAGCTAATGAAACCATGAAGAGCCCAAGAACAAGTATGAGGAACTTGTCTCAAGCCTTCATCAAATGTAGATGAAAGTGTAAATGCTATACTAGATGATATGCAATATCAAAAGAAACTAAGATTCATTCACCATTATCCTAGCATGTGATTTCTAGATTATGAACTAAAAGCATGAAAACATGAATATGAGCTAATGATTCTAGAGCTATTTTGATATAATAACAATGCATAAAATGAGGATATTTTGCTCTTGAGAAAGGCCTCTATTTATAGAGTTTTTGGAGGAGAAAGAGGGCTTGGATGAGGTGGAGCTCATGTAGCATCCACATAGGTGCCACATGAGAGACACATAAGCCATGCAAGAGGCCCACTTTTCTCACACATGTGTGAGCAACTTTGGATGTGATGGGTCAAAGTGTACTTAAAGTACACATGTGAAGGATCTT
>MU226155.1:1788030-1808826 GCA_018584345.1 Thuja plicata | reverse complement strand
CTAAGGGGAATGAATCATATTTAATTAAATAGATAGAAGAATATAACAAATATAATTAATTAAAATTAACTATAATGTTATGGGAATATTAATTAAATTAATATAAGGACAATTTTGGACGTCTACAAATGCAAGAACATTTAAGGAATACTTAAATGCATATGGTTGGGGTTTGGAGAGGATGTAACTTGTGTTGACTTTGGGGGTAGATTAGCATTTCTTAATCCTTGGATTATGATTGTGAAAATGTTTAGGGGGCGATTAGGCTTGGATCAAGGATTATTAGTCAGAAAGTGAGAGGATTAGGAGGATGTGATGGGATGAAAGAGAATGAGGGGAGGCAATAATTAGTTAATCAAGGTTAATTAACTAATTAAGATAGGTTAATTAACTAATTAAGGGATAATTGCCTTGTGGATTTCTCCTACACCCTAGGCAAGCTAATGGATGATGTCGTCATGCTCAAAGCCCAAATGTGTACAATGGTGGGTGATATCAACCTCCTCAAGAAGATGACCATAGGAGAAAAACCAGTTTCTTAGTTCCTTGAGGAAATGAGGGATGTGGTCAGCAACGTGGATGCTTATGTTGCTCTAAGTGATAAGGTTTTTAATCTAGAAAAAAGCCTAAAATAGCTGGAGGCCAGGGTTATTGATGGGGATTATGAGGTTAGGATTTTCACTTTGTATAAAAAAATGGAGAAAATAGAAGATTCTATGAGGAAAATTGGGGAGCAACACTTGTGTAGCCTCAAAGCCTATTCTAGTCATGCCAAGATCCTAGTTGAAAATATTGAGAAGACTAAAGTAGAGAAGGAGGTGAAGAATCTAAAGGAGGCTATGGGACCTGGTAAGTGCACACGGGTGAGTACAAGAACAAATGATACTAAAGAAGATAAGTAGTTGTAAAAAGTGAAGGATTATGTTGATCAGATGTAGATAATGGTGGTCCAGGCTGAGTACTTGATGAAATGTATCCAGTTGTCCTTTTCTACTGTCCTATCTTTTTGTTATGTTTCTTTAGTCGCAACCTTTTGTGTTTTGGTAGCTATTGTATATTTCCTTTATACTTTTGGTCATGTTTGCTATGGCACAGACTCTTTCATGCTTTTAATGGTTTATCTTTAAGATCTATGTAAAGGTTTCGGGTCCTTCAAAAACCTATTTTTACTTAATCAAAACTAATTAAGAGAGGTTAGTATGTTTGAATGGGTTGTCTTGAGTTAGGATCATGGGTCAAGTGGTTGGAGTAGGTTAGGATTCAAGGTTAGATGAGGGGTAAATTTGTGAGCCATGTGCTCAAATAGATTAAATAGGGTTTATTTAATCACAAGTGGGATAATAGGATAAATTGAACTAATTTAAATAGATAAGTCTATTTATTTAAATTAGTAGAGGAAGGGGGGATTTAAATAATTATCAGACTATGGGTTGTCATTTAGATAACTAATTGGAATATAGTTAATTAACTAGCGGGATGACATGGATTAAATAAATATAGGATATTTAATTATCCTTAGGAGAGAACTAAATAAGATTAATTAATTATGTAATTAAATTTAGGTGTCTACAAGAGTATCCCTAGAAAATTCTTTCATTTGATCTTTGCATTAAATTTTCCTAGATTTCCTTCATGTCTTTTAATGTAGAATTTTATCCTAGAGATTCTAAAATATTTGACGATAGGTGCCTTTCTGAACCATAACACATAACGAGTCTTTGTATGATTAACTTTGATTTGTACTCAATTGAACATGTAAACAACAATGTGTACGACATCCCTCTAGTAGACATTTGACATATTGGAATATTTTGGCATTGTTCTTGCCATTTCAACAAAAATCATGTTCTTTCTTTCAACAACTCCATTTTGCTAAGGGTTTCTCGCTATAGATAATTGCCTTCTAAGCCCATATCTCTCATAGAAGAAACTAATTCATATGAATTAAATTCTCCTCCTCTATCTGATCTTAAAAACTTAATCCTAACATCAATTTAATTTTTAACAAAGCATTTTAAATTTTTAAATCTATCTAAATCCTCATATTTCTATTTTAATAATTTTACCCATGTCATCTAGAGTAATCAGCAATAAGTAACATGAATTACCTTTCACCACTGAGTGTCCTTGTTCTAGTTGGTTCCCATAGATCAATATGTATTAGCTCCAAATGTATTGTAGTTGACTATTCCTTATTTTATAATATGCTCTAAGTTTTATTTTGAATCTGACGTTCTCTACACATATTATTGGTGGGTTTGGTAAATATTGGCATGTATCTTACAACATTTAAAGAATTAGTCTTCACCAAATTTTTGAAGTTAATATGTCCCATCCTCTTGTGCCAAAGCCAATATTCATTCTTCAAGGCCAAATCACAATTTCCCCCATTGTTCTTTTTGAGATAATAAATGTTTCCATTTCCTATCCCTTCTACAATAAATCTCTCATATTCATATCTAATATCACATCTTCCTCCAAGAAAAATGACTTGAAATCTCCTGCTCTACAACTGACTGATAGTCAAAGGGCTTTTCCTTAATCCCTTCACATAGTAAACATCAATAAAATTATGCTTACTATCAATTAAGATATTTCCCTTACCACAAATAGGTGTTGATCCTTTGTCAGCTCAAATGAAACTAACCCTCCATCATAGTTTTCAAAATGCACAAATATTCTTCTATGTCAGGTAATATGATTTGAGTAGCTAGAATAATTGATCCAAGATTTTAATCTTCAGATCTAACATTTCCTTCATCCTTGATAGCCAAGAATATTACTTCTTTGTTTGAATTATTTCCTTCATGCTCTAATGAGTGAGATTTCATTGCATAGTAATTATTATCTATGTCATCATGTTTATTTTTATGCTATATTTTTTATGACTTTCCTTTTTTTCATCAACATCATAATTATTCCTACCTTTTGTAAAAGGATATTTAGCATCATAGTGTTCTACTCTTTCATAATTAAATAATTAAAAGGGAAACTTACCTTTGTATTTTCTATATCCTTTCTCTAGTTTTTATCAGGTCATCTGAATCATAATCTTCTTCATTTTGAGTATCCTTTAAGGTATCATCTTTCTTTTCACATTGGTTTTCCTCAAGTTTAGAAAGCTCAAAATAAATGACAACATCATATAGCTCATTCAAGTTATACTTGTCCATATTTTGAATATGTTGAATAGAAATCAATAGGGTTTTGTGATTTTTTGTCACTATATTCATCACCTTAAAAACTATGTTATTATCTTCAAGCACTCCTTTCAAGCCTTGATGAGGTTAGCAACATCATTTACTTGATGCAGATAACCTTCAATAATCTCATAATAAAACATCTTTAAACTAAATTAAAAAATTTCTTCAAATTTGGAAGCTTGAGATACTTGATCTTCTTATCTTCTTCATAAATGGTAGAATTTTTTCCCATACATAAAATGTGGATATACAACACATATATTTTAGCAATTTTGGGTCATCCAAATTACTGATAATTGCATTACTTTCCTTAGCATTGTTCTCGTGTGCCTTGATTTCATCTGGAGTGATAAAAGTACCTAAAAAGTAGGATCATATCACTTTCTAATTACATCAAGAACTCCATATGGAAAAGAGCCCAAATGAGACTCCATCCTTTCCATCCAAAATGCATAGTTAGTTCCAACAAACCTAGGTATCTTATTACTTTTTTTACCATCCATACCACATCTACGTCAAGTGGTTAAGCTTTATCAGTAGGAACCTTTATTTGATACTAATTGTTGAACATAATTAGATGTTGAGAGGGGAGGTGGGATGAATCAGTACACTTCAAAAAATATTATCCTAGAGATGAAATATCTTAATTAAAGATCATCATATGATAAAAAAAATATTCTAGGTGCACATAAATACAGAAGAAGACTAGATTTACGTGGAAAACCCAATATGGGAAAAACCACAGTGAGAAAAGTAATAACTATATCAAATAAATAATTACAATATTTTTGTCTTGAAGCCAAGGAACTCACTGTGCATATCAATTTAGGCACACTGCAAGGGATTATACATGTAGAAATAAATTCATTGATCAAATATATAAATGGTAGTTCTAATCAACTACAATGACCTTCCAATCCAATTCTTCAAACGATGTCTCAGTCCTACTTTATTCTTCATAAACCTTCAAAATATTTACAACTATCCTCACTCACACTCTCTAACCAATCTCATTCCTTAACATTAAAATATATAGTGAATTGTTCATCATTCACACAAAAAAGGTTGACCATAGATAATAGGTATTATAGATACAAGTTTTTCCACCTTGAAAATAATTGCACAAAGTGGTCCACTCTAGGAAGTATAGAGGACCCAAAAAAATCTCAAAACACCTCTATCAATCAATATAATTGATCCATAAGAATCACACCACTGTCCAAAGTTGGACCCAAAGATAATGTATGAAAATACATTTAAATAGGTTAATAGTAGGCCCAAAAGTATTCTCCAGTGCATGAAACACCATCCAAACCACCATAATCCTTTTATAAGTCCTCATGATCTACATTCAAACCCAACCAATATGAATCAAGTCATCGTAAGTAGTTTATTTGGCTAAAATCTAACACAAACATCATAATAGCACATGTAATGACAAATCTTCACTTTTGGGCCAAACCAAAAAAAGATATCTAAACTGAAACATCACAAAAAACATCTAACCAAGTCCACCAAACTAAAAAACATGAAGTTATTTTACGGTGAAAGGAAAGTAATTTTCCAAACCAATTCAAACCATCTAACAATAAGCCTTACTATCAACCGATTAGTATAGAAAATATTTATCAATCAATTAGTTTGGGAAATTTTCCAAATGATAGAGAAATATTTATAGTAATAAATCATTAATTCCAAAGCCACAAGAATCCATCATCTCAAGATATCCACTGATAAGATCTTCAAGTATTAATTCCTACACATTCTGATTGTTAGGGTTTAGACATATCTAGAGAAAATAAGAATGAACAATTATATGTAGAATCAATTACATAAATGAATAATAATCCAAAACAAAAATAACACAAAGATTTAATGTTCTCAAAATATGGCCTACATCCACTAGATAAACAACTATTCATTTATTTGTTATTATCTAGTGAGGATAGAATTACAATATGTGATGTCCCACTTAGGGAATTTTACAACCACTTATTTATAGGCCCCTTTTTTATGGTTTACAAAAAAAGTCGAATAAAAAAATAACTTAACCCTAAAAAGTATACTCATGATCTTGTATCTTACTTGTATCCTTGTACTTGTTTTCTCATACTTGTATGAAAAAATGGGGCGGGGGGGGCTCTGTCCCCCCTCCCCCACCTGATGACTGTCCAATATTAGTATGATCGATCGCCACATACCAGTAATCTCTCACTTGGATACTAACCAGGCTCCACACCAAAATAGTATCCCACTTGGATATTGATCTTGTAGCAACAATGTTGCCCTTGTAGATCCCATTGGATTGACGCACCTGAACTAGACCGTTTCTCATTTCCACTATGATCAAGCTTAAAGACCAATATAAATTGATGAGGAAATCAAATTTTTACGAATTATTGCCTTGGTCAACATATCTGTAGGATTATGGCTAGTCTGCATTTTTTCCATCTTTAAGTGTTCATCCTCTAAAATAGAGTGTATGAAGTGGTAGCTAGACTAAATGTGTTTTGTCCTTGAATGAAGAGCATAATTATTTTCAATATAGATGGTAATTTTTCTATCAATGTACAATGAGATATTCACTTGTGTCTTTCTCAATTCCTTTAGTAAAATTTGTAACTAAATCATCTCCTTTCTAGCTTTAGTAGCAGCCACATACTCAGCTCCAGTGGTTGAAAGTCCAACAACCTTTTGCAATCTAGAAATCTAACTAACTATTGTTCCCCCTATAGTAAAAATATACCTTGTAGTACTCCTCTTGGTATAAATTTAGAGTCAACATATCCTCATAGAGAAGAATTTAATCCTCTCAAATATAATGCCTTAGTTGTAGTACTACTCAAAAACCCGAGAATCCATTTGATAACATTCCAATGTTCCATTCCCAGATTGCTCATATACCTACTCACAACTCCCACTGGATGTGAAATATTTGGTTGTGTGTATAACATCGCGTACATCAAACTTTCAATAGTGGATGAATACAATGTTAGATATTTTATTTACCTCTTCCTATGTGTTTGGGCACATTGCCTTAGTAAAGTTGAAATGACTAGCCAAAGGCAGGGATAACTTTAAGAAACCCCCCCTCAGGAAAAGATGTAAAATCCTGGAAAATCCTACACTATTTTGGGAGGAAAAAATTAATATTGTTGGCAAAAAAATTTAATTTGAAATGAAAAATATTAATTTTGCTACCGAATTGTTTTCAATCGTATGAAAATTATACAAAATCTTGGTGAATATTTCATTACTGAAGAAGATCGCGACCACTGGCACACATACCTAGCATTGAGCAACCATCATTTCACCATTATTGTTATATGGAGCTTAATAAATTAGTTGAATCAAAGGTTAAATTTTTCCCTTTTATCAATGCAATTACCATGAGTTAATTGCATATCGGCTAACAGGAACTAGCCCTATTGTTTATAGCTATTGGATGATCCCAAATTAATGGCGTGAATTCTATTTCGGGCCAAAGTCTTAAAGAACACAAAGATTCCACCAAAAGTCTCTGGAATAGAGACACATATCCACTCTATTTTAGGCCAAAGTTTTAAAAGCTACAAAATTTCATAGAAAGTCTCTGGAATATAGGCACATGTCAAATATATATACTTAACCCATGCCCTAGCCTTAAATTTCAACCACACATTGGTGAATATGACTATTAATTAAGACACACTTCTGAAATTGTAGCCAAAATATTAAATAAATCATTTGGAAAATGTATATTCTATTGGCAAATTGAGTTACATTTGACCAAAACTTTAATAAAAAAATGATTGCGAATTGAATTGCCTTTGCTGAAAATTTTATAAATTTGGGGCAATCTGACCACCACATTTGGTCCCACTTATTCGCCAATTGGAAAATATTTTCCACTAAAGTTATCCCTGACCAAAGGTATACTAACTGATTTTTCATTCCACATGTTAAATATTTTCAACACCTTCTCTATGTACTCACTTTGAGATAGATTTAATGTTGTATTTTTCTTGTCCTGTGAAATCCTCATACCAAGGATTTTCTTGGATGCACCCAAATCCTTCATAGCAAATAACTTTGCTAATTTTTGTTTAAGTTCATTTATATGTTGCATGTCAGACCCAACAACAAGCATGTCATCAACATAAAGTAATAATATAATAAAATTTATATTATCCAATCTCTTAAAATAAACATAATGATCAGAATGACATATGTGATAATCTTGTTCAGCCATGAAACTATCAAATTTCAAATACCATTATCAGGGCACTTTTTTAGGCCATGCAAACTCTTCTTCAATCTGCACACTAACTCCTCCTTACCTTTGACTACATATCCCTATGGTTGCTACATGTATATTTCCTCCTCTAAATCCCCATGGAGAAATTCTATTTTAACATCTAAATTTTCAAGATGGAAGTCTTTTACAACCATAATATTTAGAAAAATTCTAATTGAAGTCATTTTTATAACCAGAGAAAATATTTCAACAAAATCTATACCCTTTTTCTATGAAAAAATTTTTACCATGAGTCTGGCCTTATATCTTTTATATCCTCCATCCTCCTCCAGCCTATAAACCCATTTATTTGGCATTATTTTTTTCCTACAGGTAATGAGACTAAGTCCCAAGTCTAATTCCACATCAAGAAATCCATTTTCTCTTTCATGTCTAGCTCCCACTATTGTTTGGCATCCACCTGCATTGCTTCTTCATTTCCTTTTGGTTCCCCATAATCACTTCATAAAATATAATACAAGGAAGGAGAAAATATATTAGGAGGTCTACTTAACCTTGTATAATGTCTAACACTTGTAGGATTTATGGAATACTTTTTGTTGTTGTTGAGCATCAAGTACCAATGACACTTTATTTTTTTGTAATCTCATCTAGCACCACATATTCCTTTTTGGCTTGTTCATGCTTATTTTCCTACATATTTTCTTTATACATGACCTTCTCAATGGATATAGAATCTCTAATTCTAAGAATTTTTATATTTTCAAAATCCTATAATTGATAAATAAAGTCATTTATTCCATATCCAATGAAGGTACATTTATGATATTTAGCATCAAGTTTGGTTCTATTTTCTTTATTAACCTGGACAAAAGCTTCACAACCAAAGGCTTTTAGAAAAGAATAATTTTCCTTTTTACTAGATTTCATGCCTCCTTTGGAATTCCACTATCCAAACAATTTGAAGGTCCTCTTCTTATAAAAAAATATTAATATGTACAACATTTTCCCAGAAATGTAGGGGCAGTCCAACATGCAATCGCATGCTCCTTGCACGCTCCATTATAGTCCTATTAATTCTCTCAGGAACATCATTTTCTTTTGGGGTTCCTGGAACTATCTTCTACCTTTAGATTCTATTGTAAGAATAGTAATCTTCAAATGATTTTCTGCAATACTCACCTCCATTATTAGATGTGAGACACTTAAAAAATTTTCCTGTCTCATTCTCAACCAAAGCTTTCCATTTATTAAAAGTTTCAAAAAGATCTAATTTATATTTTAGGAAATACACCAATGTTTCCTAGTTTCATCATCAATAAAAGTAACATAATAACAAGAGCCACTGAGAGATGATACCTAAGTTGGTCCCCATACACTTGAATGCACAAGCTCTAATTTCTCTCTCTTCTTCTCTTTCCCAACCTTGATAAATCTAACCTTTTTTTTGTTTTCTATAAACACAATTTTCAAAAAACTCTATATCAATCTACTTCAATCCTAGCAACAAATTTTAAGAGTTAAGGATCTTCATCCCTTTCTTTCTCATGTTCTTAAGTCTATGGTCTCACATTTATGTATCTTTCCTTGCAACATCTATTGTAGCTATCCCTACAACAACTTTTTTGTAGCAGCTAAGGTAGAAGAAATTTAACTAGTACACAAATATAACATGCCTACCTTTGAACCTTTAGCTACTACTAATGCACCTTTAGTGATTGTCTAGACACCATCTAAAAAGGTAACTATGAAACCTTCATCACCCATCTATCCTACAGAAATTAAATTACTTCTTAAACTAGGGATATGCCTAACCTCTTGCAAAAACCATTCATTTCCATTATGTATCTTGTTTTTTACCTTACCTTTTCCTATAATTTGACATGGCTCATCATCACCCAATATACCTGTCCAAAATCACTTTGAACGTAATCTAGAGAATAATTTCTATAGGGTGTGGCATAAAATGAAGCCCTTAAATCTATTACCCAAGAATCGTTAACATTGTCTAAACATAGAATTAAGGCATCTTGTAAAGTATTTCTTGTAATGTTGGCTTCCTTAACATGAAGGAATTATATTTTTCCATTATTATACTTAGAAGAAAACATGATCTACACCATCAATTTACTATACACTAACAGATAGGGCACAGTGCTATTCGATGCCAAGGTTACCCGATAAACACTGTTAAGTGTTACCCGATGAAAAAAAGATAAATGATACCCAACAAGTAACAACAATGCTACCTGATAGTACAAAAAAGAGAGGAACCCAATAGATACAGGGAACTTGACAAATAGTTTAGTCAAGGAACGCCGATAGACTACAAGTTCAAACTAACAACCAAGAACCGACAGTCAGTTACATCACACAAAATGTGGATCTAACTTTTCATGTCAGATAAATCACTAAAGTTGTATTTATAACTTCTTGATTTTCTTTTAAATCCATTATGTGCAAAGGAAGCAATGTAATCTTTATTGTTTTAAATCATTTTACTATTTTAAAACATGAAAAATAAAGATCAAGGTCAAGATGTAAACCTTGGATATGAGAGTTAACATTGTAAATCATGAATTCCAAGATAGGTCAAATACTTGTATAAATAGGTGCTCAATCCGTTGAGAATAGTAGTTGTTAAATGAATATAGTAGCCATGCAGAGCAACTAAAGACCAGACAAAGAATTCATGCAGTAGAACACAAACATATTCAAATCAGTTTTCAAGAACATAACAGAGGCTACCGACAAGTAGAGAAAAGGTATTAATCAATCACATAAGGTGATATTATTATTGTAAAGGTTTTAATGGATCTATAAATCAGCAATAGTGGATTGCATACAGTCAAGTCAACATTTGCACTCATTCTAACAAGTGTAGTACACTAATGAAATCCTTTCAAGAAAGGTGGGCTTAACCGTCCTATTGTAAATCTCATAACTGAGTGCACACTAAAATCAGTGTTGCTAAATCTCTTAATAGATTATATCTTAACAGGTCTCCACCTTAATACTCTTAACAGGGTAGATCATCAGAAGTGATCAAGTTGTAAACCTTAACTGGCTCCCTTCCATTCTGCAGATAGTGAAGTTTTGTGGGTGCCATCCCCACCATAGTTTTTACTTCCTAATAGGACTTTTCTATGATACCATATCTTGTGTTATGTGTTTATCAATTTCTATGAATGATTGAAAACTATTAAAGATTGTGAACAAACAATATATGCATAAGAAAGAATAACAGTAGTGGTTGGTAAATCAGAATTGAATGATCATTAATGAAAAATTGAGAAAAGTGTTAAAATTTTTAGAGGTACTGATTCACCCCTCCTCTCTCAGTAATACTTCCCATTAAGTCCAACAATTGGTATCAAAGCTAAGTATCTTCTTGAAAATCTTAAAGGCTTAAGAGAAAAGATCATACAATGGAGAAGTACAAACTTGATAAGAATATTGAGAACAAAAAGCTTGAGATAAAGATGTTCTATGAAAAGTATAAAGAAGTAAGAATGAAGATGAGAGAGTTGTTGGATGAAAGAAAAGGTATGGCTGCCAGGAACAATGAAAAATACTATCAGGAAGAAGAGATGCTAGATTTGTTTAAATATTCAGGATCAAATGCAAGTAATATATTAGATACATCATAAGAGAACATCACAAATCTGAAGAAGATCAACCTACATCTAACACAGAAAATAAAGATGCTACAAATTAGTCAAGAGACCCAGATGGTAATAATGATTGATGTGATGAGTTCTGCCAGACAAGCTGAAATAGAAAGCACACTTTCTATTGATGATAGAAGGAAAATTCAGAGAAACTACAGGAAAAGGAAATGTAAATTCAAAGAGATGTCGAGCATCACCATGATCTCACAAATCATATTATCCTTATGAGTCTAGAAGCAAACATAATAAATGTGGAACTCATTGAGAGAATACAGATTGTCGGTGAACTAAGAGAAGAAAATGAAAAGCTAAAGCATGAGGTTAGAATTTAGAAATTGCATAATGAGATTATCAGAAAGGATAAAGAAAGAAATAAAAGAATGGATGACTTTCTTGAAGGACAATGAAGAGTCATCAACAACAGCGGTATAGACTTTACCGAAAATAGAGAATCATCAAATCCAAAGAATGTCTACGAAAATCCAAGACCAAGGAAGCAAATGTGCAAGTGTTAGAATAGTCCCAAAGGATAACTAAGAGAGGGGGGGTGAATCAATTATCAGTAAATTTAATTCTTTTTACTTCCTTAACTTCAGAATACAACAAAGTAAATGCTTAATCAGATAACACTGTACACAACACACATTTTGATTATGGGGAAACCAAATGGTAAAAACCCCAATGGGAATTAGCACCCACAATGAACTATACTTTTTTATAGTAATCCCTATTAGGAGTTGTACTTTACAATGTAATAAGTATAGTGACTTGGTTAAGGGTCAGACCCTGTTAGCAGTCTTTTACAAATAACCCTGTTAGGGGTGGTGGACTCATTGTCCAAAAGCTCACTGCTTAATGGTGAAGGCTACAACCTTCTGTATAACAGATATGCACTATATCTAATGATGAACTATAGAGCAGACCTTCTGTCTTGATCAATTCCAGTGCATTACAATCTTTCACTTCTTCTTCACATAGACTCTTGATGAATGAACCACATTTGATATTTTGCTATGTACATCTTCTATATCTTTTCATATCATTCACACTTAGTGTATCACAAATGACTTTCTATAAGTATCTTCCTCAAAATATAAGATCATGGGACCTATAAGAAAACTCTTTATAACATCCTTGTTGGCTCTACTAAGCACACAAGCATAATTACAACCGTGCAAGTATAAACTAAATAGATGAGTTGCTTCACTAAGTCAGCCTCACCAAATTAACTCTAACTTTGAAATATTCTTGAAACAAGTTTGGCACCTTTAGATAACTATCATAAACTCATAAATAATCATGAATATACACACGCATATCCTAAAGATAGGCGCAACTCAAGAAACATGTTACATATGTCAGCTCTAGACAGATACTCTTCCAGAACTATAACTACCTATAATAGAATTACACAACTTGACTGAAACATCATATATTGATCTGCGTGTATGAACATAACATAATAAACATGTCTACAACATGTATCTAACCACGCAAGTCTTCATGTCATCATTCTGATAAGTACATATAGAATCACTGCTGTGTATTATATGTTGTTATCAATGACAAACATACAATCAATCAACTGCTCAGAATCAAATGTCCAAAAATCTCACCCTTTGACATTGATGGCAACATATGATATTAAAAATGTCCTCTGTTCATGGTGTCCTCTTTATTTTACAATCTTCTCAATATCCTCATCAAGGATTCCTCTACACTGCTTCAGTTCTTCTAACTGTGTTTATGTTCCATGTATATACTCCCCCAGAGTATATGCTCCCCCTTAATACATACTCCCCCTTACTATATACTCCCCCTTTGACATCAATGGAAAAGGGTGCTATAAACAATTAGGCACAGGTACTACTCCAGAAGTAGAGTAGTCAACCATTCATCAGTCACTAAGGACTGATGCTCTTGCTTCTTCTTCTAAACAGACTCAGTAGAGGGAATTACTCCCAACTTCTCCCTGAGATACTCAAAAGTGTCCTTTGATAAGGGATTTTTGAAAATATCTGCCAACTGTTCTTTGGTGCTCACATAGTCCAACTTGACTTCTTTGTCTGCAACCTTTTCTCTTAAAAAATGGTACTTGATCTCTATGTGTTTTGTCTTTGCATGCATCACAGGGGTTTTAGACATGTTGATAGTGATAGTATTATCATAGTGAATAACAATAGGATAATCAACCTGAATGCCAAATTCTTTAACCATATGCTTGATCCAAACCATGGTTGAACAATTCAGTGCTGCTGCAACATATTCAGCTTCTGCTGTTGACTGAGAAATATAGTTCTGCTTCTTTCTTATCCAAGAAACCAACCTGTCTCCAGAAATACTGCTCCTCTTGAAGTTTTTTTCCTATCATCAATACAACCTACCCAATCTACATCTGTATACACATGAAGTTGTACATTCTCTGATTTAGGATACCATAAACCATAGTCTATAGTTCCCTTTAGATATCTGAATATCCTCTTGATTTCCATTAGGTGATTCTACTTGGGTTCAACTGCAAATCTTCCAACAATGCCAACTGCATTAGATATGTCAGGTCTATATTGAGTTAGATAAATGAGTTTACCAATCATAGATTGTACAATGTCTTATCAATTGCTATGGAATCATCATCTTTTGAAAGCTTGCTTCTTGTAATCATAGGAGTGCATACTGGCTTACAGTATTCCATCTTAAAGGTCTTCAATATTTCCTTCACATACTTTGACCTATTAATGAATATACCTTTATCTATATGTTTTACATTCAGTCCCAAAAAGTATTTTATAGGACCAATCATGCTCATTTCAAATTTGTTCTGCATTTCTTTTGCAAATGTTGTACTGATCTTGGCATTACCTCCGAAGATAATTTCATCAACAAATATGGCAACTAGTAGTAATCCATTAGGTGTCTCCCTTGTGAATAGGTTACAATCTGTTACTCCTTTCTTGAATCCAATCTTGGTAAGATAACCATCAAGTCTCTCATACCAAGCTCTTGGGGACTGTTTAAGACCATAGAGTGTTTTTTTCAATCTGCATACCATGTCTGGTTCATCTGAAAGATTAAATCCTTTAGGTTATTCTATGTAAACTTCTTCCTTCAAGTCTCCATTCAAAAAAGCTGAATTTACATCCATTTGATAAAATTTAAAGTCTTTGACTGTTGCATAGGCCAAGAACAATTTAATGGCTTCCAATCTTCTCATAGGGGAAAATTTATGAGTGTAGTCTATTCCTTCTCTTTGCGCATATCCTTTACATACCAATCTTTCTTTGTTTCTTACTAGCATACCATCTTCATTCATCTTGTTTCTGAATACCCACTTTGTTCCAATCACATTTTTGTCACTAGGTCTAGGGACCAATTCCCATGTATCATTTTTAATTATCTTATCTAATTCTTCTTTCATTTCATTCTTCCAATCAGAGTCATTACAAGCATCTTCAACACTTAAAGGTTCAATCTATGAAAGTAAAACATACCTCTTCATCCATTGCTAGGCTTTTTGCTTTTGATCTAGTCAAAACACTGTTGCTCTGATCTCCAATGATATCATCTTTAGAGTGGTATCTGGATGTGAATTTAGGAACCTTAGGTGTGGCATCTTCATCTGTAATCTGTGATTCTTCTCTTCTTGATTTAGGGTCATTGCATGAAACATCAATGCAATCAAACATTTCTTCAATAATAGTATCTTTGTTTCTAGGCCTAGGTTTATCTTCAATCATAGGTGCATATTCATAGTATCTCTCTTGAATCATAAACTTCTCATCATTTTTACATGAGTACTTTCAATTACCTTTTTCAATCTAAAATTAAAACATCTATATGCTTTTATTTTTGTGGAGTAACCAAGGAAAATACCTTCATCACTTCTAGCATCAAACTTACCAACACCATCATCTCTCTTGATGTAGCACTTGCTGCCAAAGATTCTGAAGTGCTTCACTGTAGGTACTACATCTCTCCAATATGTGTGTACAACTTTTCCTTCAATCATCATAGTGCACATTGTATCAAGTATAATCTTGTTCCTCCATTCTGCTATCCCACTCTTCTGAGAGGTTCTAGGTGCACTCAATTGTCTTTTAATTCCATGTTCTTCACAGTAATCATAGAATTGGTCAGAGGTGAATTCTCCTCCTCTATCTGATCTCAGACATTTCAGTTTTAATCCAGATTTATTCTCAACCTTAGCTTTGAATATTTTAAACTTCACAAAGTCTTCAGATTTCTCCTTTAAGAACACAACCCACATCATCCTTGAAAAATCATCAACAAACAAAATAAAATACCTTTCTCCATAGTATGATTTTTTTTGGTAGGGCCACATAGGTCTGTGTGCACTAGGTCCAATTTGTTTTTAGCTGAGTTCTGCTTTCTTCTGAAAGAACTCCTTACATGCTTTCCCATAACACATTCCTTGCATATTGTGTCAACTGGTCTTGCAATACTAGGAAGGTCTCTAACTTCTTTGACATTACTTATCTTTACTATGTTATCAAAATTGATATGACATAGTCTCTTGTGCCATAACCAACTATCATCAAATTTTGCAACAAAATAACTTACATCAGAATTTAGCTGAAAAACATTACCTTTTTTTTTGGAGCCTGATGCAATCATGTCTCCATCCTTGTTGTTAATGATGCATTTGTTGTCTTTGAACTCCAAATGATAACCTTTGTCAAGTAGTTGTCCAACACTTAGCAATTTATGATGTAATCCATCAAGATATAGAATGTCACTTGTCTTGTTCTTTCCATCCAAAGTGATAGAACCTCTGCCTATGATAGGTTTATGAGTGTTATCTCAAAATATAACCATACCACATTTTTATTTGTCTAATTGAACAAATTTTTCTTTGTCACCTATCATATGATGAGAGCATCCACTATCAATGATCCAATCAATTCTGATGTCTGCTTTGGAAATTAGGGCTAACTCTTGTTCTTCCTTTTCATCTACAATGTCCATTTCCTCGAGCATCCTTTCCATGTCTCTAAGGGAAATGAATCCAATTTCATCTTCTCCTAAATATTTATCAGTTACACCTTCTTTAGCATGATAAAATTCCTTCTTATATTTAGGTTTGTAATAAGATCTGAACTTCTTGACTCTTGTGGGACACTTAGATGCAAAGTGACCAATCTTGTTGCATGAAAAACATTTGAATGGAAGTTGTCATTCATATTTTCCTTTTCCTTTCTTTTCTCTTTTAGCAATCATAGCAATGATTTCTTCTAGTTCTTCATCAACTTCTTCTTTCTCATTATGACTGGAGATGTGTAAGGATTTCTTACCATGGACTGAGGCTTTGAAAGTTGTTTCACTTTTAGGTTCAGTCTTCAATCTTGATATCTCAAATGCAGAGATTTTTCTGATCAAATTCTCTCTCTTGAAGTCTTGTGAGAATTGCATGGTTTCCTCTAGAATGCTTATCTTGTTTTCACAGTCTGATGTTAAAGTAGTTAGTAGCTTGTCTATTATGTCTTCTTCTGATATTTCTCCACCATTGTTTCTGATTCCAGAGACTGTTTCATTTATCCTTTGATTGTAGGATCTAATGTTCTCTTCAGGTAACATCTCAAGACTGTTGTATTTATTTTTCCATGTCTTCTTGCATGCATTCTTTTCTTGAATATCTCCTTCAAACATATCTTCTAGAAACTTCCATATGGTGTATGCTCTGTCAATTTTCTTTATCTCAGAAAATTCACTATCGAATAAGGCGTTGATTAGGGCTTCTTTAGAAATTGCATTACTGGTAAATGTTTCCTTTTGTCTATTAGTAGCATCATCCTTTGCAAGGTCTTTTAGAGATGGAATTACAACTTCTTGTGTAGCAATTTCAAAGATCTCAAAGCAAACACATTATAGATGTGTTATCATTTTGTTGTTCCAATCTATATAGTTTTCTCCATTGAACTTAGGGCTCTCTTTTCTGAAGTAAGACATCTGGTCTACCTTAAGTTGTTAGGCTTCTTCTCCAAGACACTTGGCCCTGATACCAATTGTTAGAATAGTCTCAAAGGATAACTGAGAGGGGGGGTGAATTCTTTTTACTTCCTTAACTTCAGAATACAACAAATTAAATTCTTAATTAGATAACATAGTACACAACACACAATTTGATTATGGGGAAAGCAAATGGTAAAAAACCTGGTGGGAATTAGCACCCATAATGAACTAGTTTATAGTAATCCCTGTTAGAAGATATTTCAACCTTGTTAGGAGTTTTACTTTACAATGCAATAAGTATAGTGACCTGGTTAAGGGTCGGACCCTGTTAGGAGTCTTTTACAAATAACCCTATTAGGGGTGGTGGACACACTGTCCAAAAGCTCACTGCTTAATGGTGAAGGGTACAACCTTCTGTATAACAGATATGCACTATATCTGATGATGAACAATAGAGTAGACCTACTATCTTGATCAGTTGTAGTGTATTACAATCTTTCACTTCTTCTTCACATAGACTCTTGATGAATGAACCACATCTGATATTCTATTCTGTACATCTTCTGTATCTTTTCATATCATTCACACTTAGTGTATCACAAATGATTTGCTATAAGTATCTTCCTCAAAGTATAAGATCATGGGACCTATAAGAAAACTCTTTATAACATCCTTGTTGGCTCTACTAAGAACACAAGAATAATTACAATCGCACACGTATAAACTGAATAGACACGACGCTTCACTAGGTCGGCCTCACCAAATTAACTCTAACTTTGAAATCTTCTTGAAACACATTTGGCGCCTTTAGATAACTATCATAAACTCATAACTAATCATGAATATACACATGCATATCCTGAAGATAGGCCCAACTCAAGAAACATGTTACATACATCGGCTCTGAACAGATACTCTTCCAGAACTGTAATTGCCAATAACAGAATTACACAACTTGACTGAAACATCATATCTGGATCTGTGTGTATGAACATAACATAATAAACATGTCTAAAACATGTATCTAACCATGCAAGTCTTCATATCATCATTCTGATAAGTACATACAGAATCACTGTTGTGTATTAGATGTTGTCATCAATGTCAAACATACATTCAATCAACTGCTCATAATCAAATCTCCAACAGCAAGCACTGTAGAAAGTAAGAGAACACATCAAATGCATGTAGAGGTAAAATAAAAGGTACTCCTAAATCTACATCTACATCTTCATTCATCGGATTCTATTATAATTGTAACAAGAAAGGACATAAGGATTATGAATGCAAGAGCAAGATAGAAAAGCCAAAGAAGGAAACCTACATGGACAAATACTGTCCTACATGCAAGATGAATGGGCACACATATGAAGAATGCTGGAAAGAGAAAATGCAAGCATGGAAGCCAAAAGATAAAGAAGTTCCTTAATAGCCAAAGAGAATCAGTAATCAATATGAATGGGATTACAACACTTGGACAAACTATACAACATGTGGTAGATATGATCACATTGCTGCAAACTGCATGAGAGCATGGACCAAAAGGTCTAGAGGCTTGTCAAACCCCAGAATGGTATGCTTACAATTTCATAAAGTTGGTCATCTCAAGAAATATTGCAAAGACAGATTGACAGAAACAAGCACATATCCCAATGGTAACACCATTGAAGATATCCGTAGGGAAAGAGACAAAATGTGGATAAAAGCTTCAAGGAATGATGAAGCTGGACCAAGCAATGCAAATGGTGACACCCCATCCAATGGATTTGGTGACATCACCAACCCCACTTAAGCTAAACAAGTAAGTATGGAAATGCACTATACCAAGTTATATTTTGCATCAGTTCCATTATATAAATTAACAGATAGTCAAAATCTGCATAAACCAAAGATGCTTATTATTGTACTTATTACCAATTTAAGAATGCAACACTATCGGTAAACACCTACTAAAAATCATCGGTGAACACAATAATGAGTTATTCACACTTACCGAAAATTGTCGGTCAACTAATAAAAATGATAAACTGCTAGTGTAACCCGATGACTATCGGTAAGAAAGCAAACATAAGAAGTGGTCGTGACAGAATACCGATATCCATCGGTAAAATCAAATTGTTAAAAAATGACCAAAGCAACCTGTCTTCACCGAAAATGATTTGAAATATCCTCCTGACAAAACCCATCTTCACATCCCGACGAGTTGTTGAGCATTTATTGCAAAGACTTAGGTCAAAAAGTCTATAAATAGTCGACAGGACTTCATTTTTCACCCACGATTTAAAGAGAAAGTAGAGCGACATCAAAGTGATTCAAGAATAGAAAGCAGAAGTGTCTACAAATTGATTCAGCATATAGAGAATAGATTCCTCATCACCATTGCAAATCGAAGTAAGTACCAAAGACACCGAAAGATTTATGTTACTATTTTGTCAAGAAAAGTCCTAATTTCAAGAAAACCCTAAGTACTTGGAAAATAATGGCAACTACATCAAGATCTGCTAAGTTGAAGAATGAAAAGAAGAATGTGGTGAAATTAATCAAGAACAACACATGTGTAGAACCTAAATACAAGATTTGTCCAGAGATTGCATCGAAACCTGATGAAGCCGGCACATTTTCAAAAATCCCACCTAGGGTTTTGCTCATAGAAGATGTTAGGTCTTATATTCACTGCAAGATCGCAGAGATAGGTGATTTAGAAATGGATGAAGCTTATAAGAATCTATTTGATGTCGAGGGAAAACTGAAAGAAGAACACAAACACTTGGAGGTAAAAGGGTTAACAGATTCCCTACATTTTCTGAGGGAATTCAAGACAGAATGGATTAAGATTGTCTTGAGCAGGATGCATGACAACAATATATGGCACAACCAACCCAAGGAAATAACAAAGGATGTTCTTCATGCATCACTGGTTATCTGATAACCGACAAGCCTAGGGAACACAAGCATCCATCCATGAAAGAAGTTACAAAAATCACCAATGCAAAAGGAGACAAAAGAGGTCTAAAAGTAAACACTATCACCGACGAAGAGTTAAAATTTGGTGCATGTGTTATTGGTTACAAAAAAATTTAGGCTAGCAGAATGAACAACATTTCTGCAATAGCAGTAGGCACTGCTTACAAGATTGTAATGAAAGGAATTCAAATGGATCTATGTGAGATCCTACTAAAACAACTGGATGAGAATATGATGAAAATCAGGTCTTCAAAGAGCAACACATGTAAGTTTGGATTACTTATTATGTGTATATTTTTCTATTTTCAAGAATACTTTCCTTCAGTAGAAAAATTTGTATGGGACTCTACCAAACCGGTAACCCTACATATTAGTGAACTGATTAAGTCACTAGGAGACAACTTTGATTTTGTAATGTCTGTATACTTCCTTCAGTTCAAGGAAAAGATTATGCAAAGAACCAGGATCCCTGAGCAACTGGTTGAAAAGCACAAAGATAAAATATGTTTCATGATAGACACAAACTTCACACACATCAAACCAGTTGTACCGAGAATAGCTTGGCTATCATCATTAGACTATGAGATCAATATTGATCTAGCTACAAGTTCAATTAAGGCACTACTCAATGAGCCCATTGATAAGAAACAACCAAGGTTTGGTACATATGAGGAGGCCAAATCTAAGATAAAACATGGCCTAGAAGTCAAGAAGAATATAAACAAGAAAGATAAAATGGTTAAGAATCTCAAGA
>MU226155.1:1775466-1787888 GCA_018584345.1 Thuja plicata | reverse complement strand
TCGTAATTGCGACGGTCTGTCGTCACAATTGTGACAACGACAAGGTTGTGACGGAAAAACTGCAACGGCACTACCATTGCAATTTGGTACCAAATGTATTAGTGAGGAAGATCAGGATCAACAGGAGAAAACCAATGAACAAGGAAAGATCGGTGAAGAACTAGAAGAAAAGAAATCAGATACAGAGGCTACTGAATCTAATGCACCTCCATCTCCACCTCCTACAAAGAAGCAAAGAACAAGAAGTTAGACTGCTGCTACCGATACAACACCACTTAAGAAAGGTCAAGTAAGGACCTATGTAAGGAAGAAGCCAGCAAAACAAACAACACAACAACCTGTCAAAACCACACCACCAAAGAAAAGAAAAAGGTTTTTCAGGATAGGTTGACTTGGATGACACCAAAGATGATGAACTAGATGTAGTAAAGAATAAATTCAGGAACCAAATGGTAGATGAAGCTGCCAAATCAATTTCTACCCATGGCACAATGACTGATAAAAAGATCAGGTAGTGGGTTACACTGAATCCAGAGGATCATAATAAGATACAGGAAGCAGTCATTAAATCAATGATTAAAAACAAGTATGCCCCAGCAGAATTAGTGAATCAAATACCTGAAAATCTAGGTAAAAGGATATACCAATAGTGGTCATATGCCTTGAAAATAGAAAGAGAAGCAAGAGAAAGAATTCTTGTGAGACTGATGCCACCTGAATCCAAATTTGAAGAAATACAAGAAGTATTAAAGAAACATTCAAGTAAATTTGTAGCCAAAATAAGGGCTTACAAAGTACTAGAGAGCAAGTTTATAGAACTGGATTCAATGACAGAGACCAAATGGAGACATCTCTTGGATCTACCGGCAGAGTCAACAAGTGTTGAGAAGCAATTACTTCTCACAAACACACCTCACAAAGAGGAGGATATATATAATGCAAGTCCTCAGCATATTTCTCTGGACAATCAAGAAAGTGATGATGAGCCTATTAACTTAGACACAGGCATCAATGATAATATCCTAGACATCACTCACTATGATTCTGACAATGATCCCAAGAAGAAGGATGATGTGATATTTATCACACTTAAGGATCAACAAAGCCATCAACTACTGAAGACATCAGATGGCAAAATAGTTGACATTGCTAATGAGAAAATGTAGGACAAATCAATCTTGCATCCACTTGTCCAAGACCCTACACAAAATATACAAAAGGATGAGGATGTCACTACTGACAAGGCACTAACTGACGAGCAGGACATCAATGTTGACAAATCCCAAGTAGCAACTCAAAGTAACATGCCTTTCCTAATGAAGGAAATAAAAATACAAGAGGGAAATGAAGGATCAAATAATAAAGAAACAAGCACACCCAAAGACAAGGGTGATGAAGAAGCCAAAGGGACAACAAATACTACTGCAGAGCAAGCTACAAATGATGTTCAGAAGAATACATCTACTAATCAAAATAAGGAAAACACTCAAAAGGAAATAGGGGACAAGCCTTCAAAGAAAGGTGAAGAAGGAAAAAAGGATAAGATTGAAAATAACACTGGAGCACATTCTACAGAGACACCCAAGGTTAATGAAGATATGTCTTCACATAACCAATAGGTGCCCACAGAGTAGAAAATACAAAATGCTTCATCAAAAAAACCTTTGCCAAGCACTTCAGAGTGAACACATGAACTAGCTATGGTATTTCATACATCTGCATCCCCTCAAATCTCAAAGAAGAAAGGAAAGAATAAAAATCCAGTAACTCTAGATGAAATCATTGAGATTCCAGTCTGTGATCCAAGAACATTGGATCTGACAGCACTGAGAAAGTATGCAAAGCTATGTGAGAGAAAGGTCATTCAAGACAAGCTAAAAAGAGAAACAAAAGAGGCCAAGGTACTAGAAGTAGCAAGAAATATACTTATCAAGAGATATCAAAGATAGCTCTAAATCGGTCAACAGATATCAAAGAAATATACTTAGCAAGAGATATCAAAGATAGATCCAAATCAGTCAAGAGATATCAAAGATATCTCATAATCGATCAAGAGATATCAAAGATAGCTCCAAATCGATTATACTTAGAAGAAAACATGATCTGCACCATCGGTTTACCATACACCGACAGACAGGGCACAACACTATCTGATGCCAAGGTTACTCGACAAACACTGTTAAGTGTTACCCGATGACAAAAAGATAAACGATACCCGATGAGTAACAACAGTGCTACCTGACAGTACAACAAAGAGAGGAACCCGATGAATAGTTCAGTCAAGGAACACCGACAAACTGCAAGTTCAAACAGACAACCAAGAACCAACAGTCAGTTACATCCCACAAAAAGTGGATCTAACTTTCCATGTCAGATAAATCATTGAAGTTGTATTTATAACTTCTTGATTTGCTTTTAAATCCATTATGTGCGGAGGAAGTAATGTAACCTTTATTGTTTTAAATCATTTTACTATTTTAAAACATGAAAACTAAAGATCAAGGTCAAGTTGTAAACCTTGGATCTGAGAGTTAACATTGTAAATCGTGAATTCCAAGATAGGTCAAATACTTGTATAAATAGGTGCTCAATCCATTGAGAATAGTAGTTGTTAAATGAAGATAGTAGCCACATAGAGCAACTAAAGACCAGATAGAGAATCCATGCAGTAGAACACAAATAGATTCAAATTAGTTTTCAAGAATAGAACAGAGGCTACCGACAAGCAGAGAAAAGGTATTCATCAATCACTTAAGGTGATATTATTATTGTAAAGGTTTTAATGGATCTGTAAATCAGCAATAGTAGATTGCATATAGTCAGGTCAACATTTGTACTCATTCTAACAAGTGTAGTACACTAATGAAATCCTTTCAAGAAAGGTGGGCTTAACCGTCCTATTGTAAATCTCATAACTGAGTGTACACTAAAATCAGCGTTGCTAAAGCTCTTAACAGAGTAGATCTTAACAGGTCTCCACCTTAATACTCTTAACATAATCGATCCAGAGATATCAAAGATAGATCAAGAGAAGACAGAATTGATTTGGAGTGATAAGGGAGTCCTACTGACTAGGTTTGACCATAGTTGACCAAAATTGACTAGAGTTGACTTTGATGAAAAGATTGCAAAAGCTGAGAAAATGATGACTAGAGATGATTCTGACAAGAAATCGATGTCAAAAAATTGACTACACAAGCGTCCGATCACGTCGGTTCCAAAATTTTAAAATGCGATTTCGAGCTACTTAGGAGTGTCAGATTTTAATTTCAAGCTGCTTAGGAGTGTCAGATTTTGATTTTGGTCATGAAAATGGATTCAGAACGGTCCATTTAGCCAAGGGTGCAATTTTTGTGGAAAACAGAGCACGTTGAAAAATTAGGTCAAAGGCTATATAAGGCCTAGAGGGGTCATTTTCAAATCATTATTCACCTTTTGACTTTAGCGATGGCGAGGGCTCCAACTGACATTGATAGCATTCCAGTGCACACACACCGATTTGAGTGCTCTTGATGACACAACCGACTACTGGAGTATGACACACTTGTAATTAATTGCAACTTGATCCTGTATTTCAAATTTTTTTATCAATTTATAGCCTTTTAGCATGTTTTAGGCCCTTTTAAAGTTTGTCACGTCCAATCTCGCGTGAGGAAATAGTTTACTTGTGCTGGCCTAGGTTTCCTTTCGTGCAAGGAATCATAATCTTTGCACAGGTCAGGGGTTCCTCCCACGGGCCCCTGCGCTTGCGTGAAGAGAGCGCTAGCGACGCGCAAGATTTTAGAAATCTCGCACGGGAACACATCCCGTCTCGCGCGAGCCAGAAGGCTCACGTGGGAAAAGAGTTTCCTCATGCAGGGAAAGAGTTTTCTCACATGAAAAACTTGCCAAAATCAAAAGGTTGTCATTTTCTTACGTCGCAGAGTCAGCCAGTTGCAATATCTTAAGACTGTGTGTAGGATAGGTCCATAGCTGTATTTGTTGTCTTTGCTTTGAAAAATCATCATGTTCAAGTACTGATCCAATTTCTTCGCTTGCTTTGCATTTTGACCTCCCTAACATCAATTTTTGATCACATCATCCTATCATGGGTGAGATACTTCAGAGGCTATCAGATGTTCATGGTGCCCACATTGACGGGCTAGGATTGACTTACCTTCATGACACACCTGATATTTGGGTAAATCATGGCTTACTAGGTGCATTGGTTGAGCGTTTCCATTAGGAGATGAACACCTTTCACTTACCACAGGGGGAGATGATGGTTACTCCCAAGGATATATACAAGATTCTGAGAGTGCCTTTCCATGGAGCTCATGTGGAGTATGACATGCAGCCTAGAGTAGGTACAGCGGCTTTGAGAGAAGTTTTCCAGGATAATTTGGTGATGGGCCGGGCCATCTCGTGGGAGGAGTTGATTCGTGGCTACGACAAATATTACCCACTGGCGGTCATTTTAGCACTTTTCCTGAGTTGTCACTTGGTTCCTGATCCCGATCAGCACAGATTAGAGTGTGGCTGGGGAGGTATGTTGCAGAAGATGTTGGACGCTCCTGCAGTTACTTTCGAATGGGGCGATTGTATGCTTGCTCAGATGTACCACAAGATCCACAAGATTGTGCATCAAGGTGCACATACCATGGTGATAGGAGTAGTCATCCTTCAAATCTGGGCCTGGGATAACCTTCCCATATGCAGGCCGATATTTCATGACACACGACAGCCTTTAGAGCCGTATATATACAGGTATGCAGGACCAATGACCTAGCCTACACTAGGTAAGATAGAGTAGTGGAGATCACAGATAGATGACATGGCTGTAGTCATATGGTGGCCTTGGGTAGCTACTAAGGTATGGGATGATGCTCGCCATGAGCTATCATATATGTTTTGTTCACGTCCTTTGATCAGGCGTACCATTACTATCATTGAGCACTTCTTGCTCACTCATGTATTGTGCTAGTTCAAGAGACCACATGATGTGTCTCAGGAGTACTGTACATACGCCCGATTCATTGATGAGAGGAAGAAGGGTTGGAAGTGACAGCTTGATAGGGGTCGTAGTATGATAGATGCCTAAGTACCACCAGCCAGGTGGGATTATATGGCCACAGTGATGAATGCAGGTATGACACCTGCATATAGAGATCATATGTTAGCACATCCATTTCTCAGGTTTATAGCTCTTGTTGATCTGATACCTCATGTACAATATGCGGTATATCCACCACCATAGTAGTAGGTTTCTCCATAGGTACAGCAGCCACAGGTACAACATCCACCTTTACAGTAGCAAAAGAGAGTTGTACGATCGAGGACATCTCAGACTAACATTCCCGTTAGACCGATGGGATCAGATGCAGGTGTTGGGCCCAGTGGTAGTCAGGACAGAGCTGCTAAGTAGGTAGATGATACTATCATGGCTGATGTTGTTCCAACTAATCCACCAGCAGGCAGGCAGGTAGCACAATTGTAGGAGGCTCTCTGGAGAGTCAGAGAGAGAGAGCCCGACAGTCTCAGAGGGAGCGTGATGACCTCCATACACAGGTGATTATTCAGGATATGCGGATATCTAAGTGATACCAAGAGATTTGGGAGTTACGAGAGGCACTGGAGAGATTGTAGATAGAGACTAGATATGAGGTTTCTCATGCATCTTATTACTACGCTACTTATACTATCGCAGTACCTGAGGCAGCGGATCAAATTCAGCCATTTTCTAAGTATGCTGGTGCACAAGCCGCTCCACCAGGACCTCCTCCACTGGGACCACCTCCTCAGCAGTAGGGTATGCCACCCCCTCAGCAGCAGGGCATACCACCCCCTCCACCTCCATCGGGTGGTTAGATCTTGATATTCATTGTACCACCATTTTGACATATTGTGCTCGAGTAGCACCCTTGTACATTTGACCGATCGATATATATATGAGCTCAATTTTTGGCATCATTGTACATTTTTATATATTGCTTTAGATGTGTATGTATTATGAGATGATTTCCATATGATTAGATGTATGGATTAGAGATGTATTCCATGGATGAATATGCAAATGTTTATGCACATATTTTATTGATGTATGAATGAATGCAATGTAATGATAGATTATGATTTGATAAATGCTATGTATGATTTGATTTATGCTTATAATGGATGCATATGTTTATGGATATATATAAATGCAATTGAATGTATGGAAATGCACTTTTTTGGAAATGAATATAATGCAATGGTACTAATCATCTCCTGCAGGATATTGCAATATACAACATGTACTAACCAAAAGAACACAAACAAAGATCGAGAGCGAGGACTGGACACTTGTGCAGTTGAGAGGAAACCGTGATGAGAGATGAGGACCCTTGAAGAATGAGAAGATAATGAAGAGAGCACCAAAACTACCACGATGCAAGCCTAAAATGCGAATGTAAGCCTACAATGCAAATGCAAGCTGAAGCTAAATGCAATCCTAGGACTTGGTTGTTGGACTCATCGTATTTATCATCATCGAGTGCTTTTGGATCATCGGAGTCAATACAACCCTTACTGGTGCCGCTGTGACCATAAGAATATGAATATGACTTTCATCGGATTAAATGTAGGAAACGAACATCAACACCGAGGCACAAAATCCAAGGTGACCTAAACATTGTTTCCAATTTGATGTAGTAAAAGTTCACAAGTAAACAAACAAAGCAATAATAGTCAAGGAGATAGTTCCAACCTCCCCTTGGCATACAAATAAACAAGATAGAGGGATGTGAGGCTTTTCCACCTTAATGCAGAAGCTCTTATCACATACACCCTATTTATTTGACGTTGCCGGATCATCCAAACCACACCAACAAGCAGTAGACAAAGAAAATATCAGTGAAATTCATAAGAACAGATAGCATACAAAGAAAGAGTCAATCATATCTCAACATGGTTCAAGGCTTACGAATGTGTCTATGTTTAGGGTGTTGAAAAACATCATTGTGCTTGTGAGTGCATTGTGTTTGATTTCTATTGTGAGATGTTTACGTCGCGAGATATCTGATGTGTGTTGAAAAAACATAGATGTGTCCAAAGAGAGTGTTGAAAAACACTGTTTGATTAAGGTGTTGAGAAACACTAGTTTGTTCCACTAGAGAGTTGTCCTTTGACAAGATTACTGACTCAAGTGCAAACCAAAGAGCGATCGAAGTGGGGAACCATGCCCCCAAGTAACGAATGGATCGAAGCCGAACAAACAGATAGCGAGACAATGAGAGAAATCTTAGAAGTAGCGACAGTAGGCAGACTCAGTGAGAACCACTGGTGACTATCGCAAGAGAAATTCTCAAGAATAAAGATCAATAATGACATCTAAGCATCAGTAGGCAGACTCAGTGAGAACCACTGGTGACTGATGCAAAGAGAGTCTCAAGAGGAGACGAAGTGCTACGAATCATCGGTAGGCAGATGCAGTGAGATCCACTGGTGACCGATGAAAAAGGAGAAAGACTCCAAAAAGATAAGACAATGCCCCCTAGATAAGGAACATGCCCCTAAGTGTGACCAGTTTCAATCCATGTGAGGTCAAGAAAAATCTCAAAGATGACTGAGAGCGAAAGTATGAGCACACTAAAGCAGGAAAGAAAACTAAAGCGGGAAAGCAAACTAAAGCAGGAAAGTAGAAGAGAAACTATGAGAAAGCCAAGAGATATTGTGACAGATAAAGCATTACGAAACAAGAGGTGCCTGTTTACCAGGTTTTCACCATCTTGGAAAAAATTCTATTTTTGCTACCATGACGCCTGTTTACCAGGTTTTCATCAATGGCACATTTTTCTTTTTTTCTCTTTTTTTTATATTTTCATTTTTTCAATCTTTTTTGTTCTTTTTTTGTATTTTTTCTTTTTTTTTTGGTATTATCAAGGCGCCTATTTACCAGGTTTTCACCAGGATAATAGATACATCAAAGCGCCTGTTTGCCAAGTTTTCACTAAGATTATCATTTTTTCAGGACATTTTACAATTTTTAGGATTTTCTCAGAATAAAATATGTACATGAGCATGCAAAAGATATCTCAACTATAGAATTTCTTCAGGTGAAAAGCGTTGATGGGCTCTTTGAGTTGTTCACCCTCTGTAGTGGAAAGATAATAGGCACTAGACCCAAATACTATAGTAATAATATAAGGACAAGCCAGTTTGGCTCAAATTTTCCTTTCTGAGTCCATTGTTGCTGATTCTTAGGGTTCTCTCTCAGGACGAGATCACCCATTTTGAAGTCTCTTGGTCTAACTTTCTTGTTATAGCTCTTAGATATCCTCTTCTGATATTCTCTCAAATGATCAAACACCACCTTCCGATGTTCATCCAGCAATTCTAGCTCTTGTAGCTGAGATATTCTAATATTGTCATCTATAATGAGGCCTTTTAGAGAGACTCATAAGGTAGGAATCTCAACCTCAATAGGCAGTACTACATCTACACCATAGACTAAAGAAAAGGGTGTGGCCCCTATTAGAGTTCTTATACTGGTGCGATAGGCCCATAAAGCCGAATTGATCTGGAGATGCCAATCTCATCCAGATTTGTGTACCGTACGGTGCAAGATCCTGAGAATTGTCTTGTTGGAAGCTCTAGCATGTCCATTACCCTAGGGGTAATAAATAGAAGACCAATGTTGAATAATCTTGAACTTAGTGCACAAATTTGTCAGATCTTTGTTCTTGAATTATCCCCTATTATCAGTGATTATAGAGGAAGGTACACCATATCTACAGATAATGTAGTTTAGTATGAACATAGCTAGAGATTTTCCATCAGCTACACTGAGAGGTACTGCCTCAACCCATTTAGTAAAATAATCCATAGCAGTGATGATGTAATTATGTCCTCTCAAAGAAGATGGATTTATCTGACCCACTAAGTCGAAAGCCCACTATTGAAATGGCCATAAATTGATGAAGGGAATAAGCTCCTTGGCTGGAGCATGAATCAAATTACCATGGAGTTGACATTGTTTGCAAGACTTGGCAAACTGTGTAGCTTCCTTCTCCATATCGGGCCAATAATAACCAGCTCTAATAAGTTTACGAGCCAGTGTCAGACCATTTGAGTGAGAAACACAAATGCCTTCATGTACCTCTTCTAACATGTGTTTGGACTCATCAAGTTCTAGACACCTAAGGAGGGTACCGTCTAGACCTCGTCTATACAAGTCGTTAGCTACGATAACATACCGTGAAGCACTACGAATTAGGTGACATTTTTCATTTCTAGTGTATGTGTCAGGAATGATTTGGTCATGGAGGTAAGAGTAAATGTTCTGGTAGCGGGATGAATCCTGTCCAATGACTGAACAGATCATTCAGGAGTCAGGAGAGTCATAGGCAGGGTAGCATAACGTCTCCACTAGGAATTCATGTCTGAAATCATTCTCTGGCATTTGTAACATAGAAGCTAGAATGGCCATAGCATCAGCTACTTTATTATCCACCCTAGGAATTTGCTGAAAAGTAACATGTGCAAAGTATTTCTTAAGGCTATCAACCATCTTCTTATAGGGTACTAGTTTTTCATCTTTCGTCTGATATATGTCATTCACTTGATTGATAACCAGTTGTGAGCCTCCAAAGACTTTTAATTCATCCACTCACCATTCAATAGCGATCTTTAGCCCATTGATCAAAGCTTCATATTCAACAGTGTTATTAGTACAAGGAAATATCATTTTGTATGCCTTTGGTAAGGAATATCGCTGAGGTATGATAAATAGAATTCTAGCTCCTGACCCCTGTTGGGTGAATGAACCATCAAAGAACATTGTCCATGTCTGATGCATGAGAAGCATGATGGACTCATCTGGGAATTCCATCCTTAATGGTTAATGATCTGTAATGGGTGCTTCAGCTAATTGATCCACAATCACTTCCCTTTGATGGCTTTCCTCTAAACATATGCAATATCAAATTAATTAAGGAGCATGACCCATTTAGCTAGTCTACCTGTAAGGGTAGCTTTAGTGAGTAAGTATTTCAATGGATCATTTTTTGCGATTAACCTTGTAGTGTGATCCAACATGTAGTTTCATAACTTCTAGGAAGCGAACACCACTGCCAGGCAAGCCTTCTCAATTATAGAGTAATTCATTTCGTAAGAGACCAATGTTCTGCTAATGTAGTAAATGGCTCTTTCTTTATGATTTTGGTCTTCTTGGGCCAAGAGAGCACCCAGGGATGTTTTCGTTGCTGAGATATATAAGATCAAAGGCTTCCCCTAAATAGGAGGCATCAATATGGTTGGATTGGCTAGATATTGTTTGATATGTTGAAAGCCTTGTTCACATTCTTTGTTCCAGTCATAAGTCACACCTTTATGCATAGTTTTGGTGAATGGTTGTGACTTGTCAACTAATTGCGATATGAAACACCTAATAGATTGGAGCCAACCTTGGAGACCTCTAATTTGTTTGATGTTACGAGGTGGAGGCATTTCCATTATAGCTTGTACCTTTGTTGGATCCATCTTGATTCCTTTAGCAGAGATGATATAGCCCAATAATTTTCCTGAAGTAACCCCAAATGCACATTTCATAGGGTTAAGACGCAGCCTGAATTTTTCCATACGATCTAGTATCTAACCTAGATCAATGAGATGTGTCTTTCTATCCATAATTTTAGTGAGTGTGTCTTCCACATAGTCCTCCATTGTCCTATGCATCATGTCATGAAATATTGTAGTGATAGCTCTTTGATAAGTAGCTCCAGCATTTTTTAGACCAAAGGGCATAACATTCCAGCAGAATGTACCCCATGCACAAGTAAAAGTAGTTTTCTCTTGGTCCTCTAGTGCAATTTTGATTTGATTATAGCCAGAGATTTCATCCATTAGCAAATACATCTCATATCCTCCTGTCATGTCCACGATCATGTTAATATTGGGAAGTGGAAAATCATCTTTGGGACATGCCAAATTTAAATCTCTAAAGTCTATGCAGACCTGATAGATTTGTCATGTTTAGTCACTGGGATGATGTTAGAGATCCACTCTGCATAATCAATCACTCTGATGAACCCAGCTTTAGAATTTTTTCCAATTCTTCCTTGATCAATAAACCCACATGTGGATGCATCTTTCTAAGCTTCTGTTTAACTGGTTTCACACCTAGATCTATTGATAAGTGATGCATAATGAGATCAGGATCCACACCTGGCATGTCAGAATATGTCCATGCAAAATTTATCTTTTTCTCCTGGAAGAATTCTATGAATTCCTTAAGTTCTTCTGTAGATAATGACTTGGCCACATGAATGATGTGTGGATGTTCTTATGTTCCCAGATTTATTGGCTGAGTTGGCTCAATCAACACTGATGAGCGTTCCTGGAAGTGACTCAGAATAAAATCAAGTATCTCATCCTTAGGCACCTCAGAGAGGTTTTCACCTTCAGATACATCTTTTCTTTTTACTTTTTTTGGCTCTGATACTGCCACAATGTGGTTTTCACCATCAGAGCGCCTATTTTTTCTTCTTTTAATTTTTTGACTAAGATACTTGATGTCAGCCTCAGTCATGTTGACACTTTCTTCACTAGTGGAGGACATCATGGGTTCCATAGCATGAAGGTAGCATGCTAGGGTGTAATCATTCTGGAATGTAAGGACTTCACTGGATGAAGAAGGGGAATTCCAGTCTATTAATTCAGGATGTTGGAGGGAAAGAGATGTGACAGGTTCAAGTGTGTTCACAATATAGTCATCAAAAGCATTAACTAGCAAGCTGAGAGCTAAACTGATCTCATCCAAAGGTGTGTTTGAATCCTTTTTATCCCTAACGACTGAAGTAGAATACATGTTAACATTTATGGACTCAGACTCATTAGACCTTTCACTAGACCCCTCACTTATGTCGAGAAGTTTTTCATAAGATCCTTCTGACAAACTATCAAACTCATATTCATGAGAGTCTACATCCGAACTTTGACTTGGGTGCATGCACCATGAAGGTTTAGGAGTTCTTTCCATACCATCCTATTCTCATGCCAACCATTCTTAAAACTCTAGTGGTACATATCTTTCATCTTGGAAGTTGGGATCTTGCAACTCTTTCCATTGTTCATAGGTTAGTGCATCAAGTGGAGTAGTTTTATCATAATCATTGTCACTCTTGGCTGTACTAGCACGTGGTACAAAAGTATCTGGCTCAGCAAAGAATACTGCCAGGTCTGGAGGAATGGGATAAGGAAAACAATCCTCATCGGAGCTATCTTCTATGGCGTTGACTGCAGTTGTACCTTTAGGTTTTGGTGAAGGCTCTACTTTTGGCACAAATTTATTGATCCCTAGATGGAACGGGATCTTTTTGAAACCTAAACCAGTGGTGTCTTTTGTCTTTTGACCTATAGCTTGAATAGGTTCCAGTAACCCATTACCATTCACCCCTATTGGGCCA
>MU226155.1:1754704-1775416 GCA_018584345.1 Thuja plicata | reverse complement strand
AAACCTAAACCAGTGGTGTCTTTTGTCTTTTGACCTATAGCTTGAATAGGTTCCAGTAACCCATTACCATTCACCCCTATTGGGCCACTCCCTTTGTACCCAAAATGTTTCATAATCTTAAGACCTTGATTGTTGGGGTTTACTTCTCAAGTTGGGACAGTCTATTCAGCTATATTCTTTCCTTTGCAAAGCCAAGCCTTAATAGCTCTTTCCTCATCTTCATCTTCTAATTGTGTAGAGGACCATACAAAGACACCATCATAAACTATCTCAGGAGTAGTAGAAGATCTATTTTCTCAGAAGGTCTCCCATAAGAATGGGGAGATAGAGGTAGAGCTGCTAAAGATAGCATGGGTTCTATTTGATATCCACCCATGCCTATGTTTGTGATCTTTAGGGTTTGTTCCATATCTCTGAGCTTGGCATCACAGAGTTATGTGTATTCTCTATTAGTTGGAATGAGACTATCAGCTGATTGAGTGAGCGCATTACAGGAAGAGCCCATACTGGCAGGAATTGTCACCTCTACGCCTTGAAAAGAAAACTTAATACACTGATAATATATAGAAGGAACCGCTTGCATCTCATGGATCCATGGTCTCCCTAGCAAGATATTATATGCAAGAGGAAGATCTAGCACCTAACATGTGATGTCTCTTTCAACTGGACCCACCCGAATGGGTAGCACAACTAGACCTTTAGATTTTCTCTCTTCTTCATCATAGGCCTTAATGGTAATTCTTTTGTGTGAATCTATGTAGTCTTTTCCATAACCTAGCTGAGCAAGAAAATGAGCGGAGAAAATATTGAGACCAGCACCATTGTCAATGAGGATGCGGGGGACTAGTTGTTTGCCGATCATGACTTCTATATGAAAAGGAGCATTGTGCGGGTGACTAATTGAGTGATCATCTTCTTCAGAGAAGGACAAATAATGCGGTGAAGTCAAGTGACCCACCATGGATTGAAACTAATCTAGGACATTAGCTTCTGTGAGAGCTTTGTCCAAAATATGCCTATGAGCAGGTGAGATCTTCAATAGCTCAAAGATAGTTATCTAAGCATTGGTTCTTTGAAGCTGGTCAAGAATGCTATAACCAGTAGTAGGAGGCATAGGGACCACCTTCGTTGTCTTGTTGGTAGAGCCAAAAAAAGTCTTATCCATAGTTTTTATTGGCATGGACATAGCAGCAGAAGGTTTAGGACCCTTGATAGTGATTTTAGCCTGAGATCTAGTAACAATGTTCGCACAATCTTGAGATGTTTTAGATTTTGATAATTGAGACCCAGGGCCTCTCAAGACAAATGGGGTTCTAGGTTTACAAGCATTCCCACTTCCCTTGCTATTAAACATATTATAATATTCCACTTCCACTGGTTCAATCATGTTGATAACATTATCGTATGTGGTATGTGTGTAATTAACTTTGGCATTATTATTCTGAGTGTTGGAGGACTCGCCTTTCTCGTGATGAGGAAAAATATCTTTGAATGTCTGATGATCCAAATTCTTGTTATGATTCTCCACAACAATAACCTTGTTATCAATCAAATCTTGGACTTTATGGCGCAATTGAAGACATGTAGCAGTCTTATGACCTTTTTTTTATGGTAGTCACAGTAAGCATTCTCATTCCACCAATGAGGTCATGGTTGCGAATCATATAGACGTTTCTCCAAAGGAGAAAGAATCTAATTTTAAACCAAGGTTTTGAAAACCACATCAAGCGGTTCTCCCAAAGAGGTAAATTCATGCTTGGGTCACGCTGCCCAAGGTTTGTTCCAAGAAAATCTAGAAGGTTGTTGAGTATTGGTTGCAGCCTTTTCAATAGCTTTGGTCAGTTGTATACCAGAGATGAGATTGAAGACTGGTTTTGAAGAAGTTGAAGTCACATTGTCGACCACCCCATCATTCACAACATCCCTATTTTTGTTGGAAAATTTCCCTTTATCTTTGTTAGAAGATGAGGGGTTTTGTTTGTTCTCTTTGTTCAAGGTCAATTCACCTTTTTTAACCATAAATACTTCTATTCTCATAGCTTGTTTTATCATGCTATCAAAATTAAGGGGACCTTGAAGTTGGACTTGATACCCAAAATTAGGGGTGAGATTATCCAAGAATATATCAAGTTTCTCAGATTCGAGTATTTTGTGAGGGTACTTTGTGCAAAGTTGTCTCCATCTTTGGAGAAATGTTAAGAATGGTTCCCCTTGCCTTTGCTTGAGGTTGCAAAGGTCCCTTATGTTGACAGGATGTTGAAATTGTGAGAATAATGTTGTATAAAGAGATTGGCAATCTCGTCAAAAGTCTTGATACTAGTGGGTAGTCGTGAGAACCACTCCATGGTAGGGCCACCCAAACTTTGTGGAAAAAGGCGCATCAAATATGTTTGATCATGTATAAACTTCATCGATAAGGCACCAAATTCTCTTAAATGATCCTGAGGATCAGTGGTACCTAGATACTTGTCATATTTAGGAAGCTCTACACCTTTGGGAAAAGGTGGCATAATAATACTCCTATCAAACAGAAAAGGAAATATACTTTCCATTGTGAACTGTTGCATTGGTTTGTCCTTATCTTTCATAAGTTGGCTGATTTTACCTTGCATGCCTTGAATTATCTTATGCAATTTGGAGGTCTCACTTTACTCTTCCTTAGCTACAAGCGTTTCCACTTGGAATTTTGCGGGTAACTTGACCCCTTGTTTTGCCAAATCTAGGAAATATTTTTCTTTGTCTTCCGTAAGGAGTATTTCCATCATTTTGATGAGAGCTTTATTAGACTTTGTTGTGTCTATGTAATTTTGAGTTATTGGCTCATCATCATTACCAAGGATTTCATAAATACTATAAGTCTGATCTTGACCTTGGTGATGTTCTTCTTCTTGATGACCTTGTTCATGTTGGGATTGGTCGTGACCTTGTGTGTAATCAAAAGGAGATGTCATCTTGTTAACGTGAGATTGTTCTGTGTGCACTCCTTCAGTATGAGTGCGAGTATCGCATTGAGGACTCATAACCAATGTGCTCTTTGGCGAATAAAAAGGATTGAAGTGTTGGAAAGGATCACTAAGGCAGAGAGGATCGTTAATAGGATCAACCCAAATGGGTGATTTTTTGAAGCCTAGTTGATCTGAAAGAAATGGATTATGCTGATCTTGGAACAATAGATTAGAACACACTTGCAACACTGGTTTTTTATTAGGACTTGGATCTATACTGAACAAGGAAGAGGAACGTGAGGATCCCTCTTGATTATCAACTTGAATAACGGGTTCAAAATGACCTTTTCCTTGATTGCGAGGTTTACTTCTACCTGCTCTGGAACCGCGTATGGGAAAAATATTACCACTCCTAGTTGTAACAGGCATAGATGAAGATGAAATGAGAGGAAACTTAAGATCTAACTCAAAAATCTATCTCTAGAGATATCAAAAAAAGAGGTAAAAGGCTAAAACCGCCAAGGTGTGAGATGCACCCGGCATGAATCATCGAGAGTATGGCTAGAACATCCGAGATATGAAAATCATGTCGCAAGGTATGAAAACACAAAAAGATGGGATGGAAACAAAGAGACAAGACAAGTTTGAGTAAGGATCAGTTAGTTCACAACTTAGAATGACCAGTTTCGGACTGTAGACAATAGGGAAGCAAGCAATCAGACCCCAGACAAAAGGCTGATCAGGTAAAAAGTTCACCAGTTAAAGGGAAAAAGGTCATTGTTTTGGATGCCAGGCTACAGATTCACACGAGTAAATGCCTCACTACACAAGAAAGTTCTAAACTTCACGTGAGAAAATGCCATCTCGCGTGAGAAAATGCTAGGTTTCTAAAAGTTCGCATGAGAAAAGACCAAATTTCAGTAAACAAACTCAGTTTTTGAGATAAAACCAGATTTTGAGACACAACAAGAACTGTTCTCTGACAAAATTTTTAGGTTCTGGGCAGTTTTATGATGATACAAATCAACAATCTCCGTTTCAAGATGACAAGAACTCATTTACAAACACAAAGTTTCAATCAAGTAGTAGTGACACAAACAGTAGTCGTAAATAGTTCTGCCAAGGACAAAGCAACTTGGCGGAATAATGGGAGTCTTTGTTTGATGATGATTTGGATAGTTTAAGACTCAAGAACAAACACTCAATTATCCCTACAAATAAAATTGGTTGAGAAGACAAAATCTGTGCCCCGTTGTCTTATGCATATGCATGCACCTCACACAGCAGTGTCACCCTCGAAAGAGCACCCATGTTTTTGGTGTTTCCAAGAACTAAGTATATATGTTCAAAGGTTACCCTTAAAGTAGGGGCCAATTTCATATACCACTTCAAGCATCCAGGTGCATACCTATGTCGAGAATCTAGAGGAGAGATTCTTCCCTCTCCCTACGCACAGATTATGTCTCCTTTCAGAGGTGAACCGGGTAGGCATCTAACTAAGAGAGTGTTTAGTAGGATTCCGTTCACAATAACCTTGGGTGCCTCTGATATAGAGCTGGGGCCTTGCAGCCACACCAACACTTGTAAGTCATACACCCTTGCAAGCAAGGCTGGGAGCGGTGTTGCTCAGTACGAAAAACAAGGCTTTCTCACGATGATAGTCAAAATCATGAGAAAGAAGTTACCATGGCTTTGGAGTCTTTGGACTCAACAAAGAAGACTTTATTATAGTGAGGTGGAATCACCGGCGATAGGTGTGTACTCACTTGGGTCATTCCCAGAGGTTCAACTTCCGGCAGGCCCTCTAAAGGTGACACAACTTGGTTCGGATTCAAGGGTTTGATTTTCTGATTTTCAATTTGGTGGCTGAAGTGCTAGGTAGAAACTATAAAGAATTCATGGATCAAAAAGTTATTAAAGGTGTAAAAATTTCCTCCTCTTTTCCTTGAGAATCTCATCAACAATTTTTTTATGACACCATCCTCTTTGTTGAAGCCTTGGTAGTGGAGGATAAACAATGGAATACTATTATTAATAACTATGTAACTACATCTAGCCAATATATTAAGTATAATAAGAGTAAGATATATTTGTTCAATGCAGATGCTACTATAAAGAAAAGAGTTATAGATATCATTGGGTGTCAATATTCTTCCCTCTCAACATCATACTTAGTTATACCCTTTATTTCCAAAACCCCAAAGAACTCCATTGGAAAAACATAATTGAAAGGTTCCACAAAATGTTGAGCCAAGTGGGGAAGGTTCAACTTCTAAAGGATTCCCTTCAAAATATCCTAGCCTACTATTTCTCCCTATTTAAAATCCTTTCTTTTGTGGTACACAAGATTTAACAAATCCAAAGATAATTTATTTGGATAGAGAAAAAGTAGGAATCCAAAATATCTTTAGTGAGCTAGGAGAAGTTTGTACTACAAATCACAAAGGAGGTTTCAGTATAAGAGGGCTTAATTTTTTTAATAAGGCTCTTCTCTTCAAGATTGGGTGAGATTTTTTGGAAGTTTCAAAGGATTGGGTTAAAATTATAAGGGCTAAGTATCTTAATGGTGATCATCAAAATTCATTCCCCCATTATGAAAATCTTCCCTATGGGTCAATGATTTGGAATAACATTCTTAAAACTTGAGAGGTTCTTAGAAAAGGAACCAGTAAAATAGTAGGAAATGAAAAAGATACTTTGTTCTATAAGGATGTTTGGGTGGGTGATCTCCAACCTTCCCTTTTAATATGTAATAATGATCTTAGGAAATTTTTAATGAAATATTTTAGAGAGAAAGTTTAGAACTATATAACCTGTGAAGATGGAAAGCCTAAATGGAAAAACCTCAAAGAGCAACTTCTTCTTTTTATACAATTTAGAAATAGAGTGCCTATTATTTGGGATAGAAATATAAAATAAATCATAGATAAATTATGGGACTTCTCTCTATTTGATCATGTAAAATAATATGAGCGGGTTTGGAGGCATAATCCCTTGGGAGATCTATTTTTTAGATCGGTCTACTCAATGTTAGAGTTCCCTCTCATGAGATAATAACATATTGACTGAAGAAAGGTATGGATACCAAAACTAATTCCTAAAATTATTACTTTTGGTGGATTTTTGCACATAATAATATCCTAACTATTGATAATTTATGTAAAAATGGATTGCAATTTCTCAATAGATGTCATCTCTTCTACCAAGATAATGAGAGTATTGATCACATCTTCTCCCATTTTCCTTTTTGTCAAGAGGTTTGGTATCTAATTAGGACCTTAATTCTAGTAGAATGGGTCTTTCCTTTCTCTATGCTTTAATCCATAGATTCTGGGAACCTATGATATTATAATCATATTGTAATCAAGGTGTTGAGTGTTGGTTTGACACAAGCCAACTTGCTAGGATCTCAAAATTTGATTTCCTCTGTTAAAAGAATAACGGGGTTATTCCCAAGGTTCTCTGGGGTCGGGTCACAACCTACTTGGTTACTCAGTTGAAGATAAATGTGATTGTTCATGAGGAGGCCTTTATTGGTTCGTTCAAGACATCAAACTGCAAAACACTTCAGTTCTTTTTGGTATTTTCTGTTTTAACAAAAATGGGGGGTTTGATAAATAAAATGCAATTTTATATTTTCCAAGATGTTAGATTTTCATAATTAAAAGACAGAAGAGAGTAGAGTAATGAGAAATAAGAAAATGACTAAAAATTAAATCCTACAGACATAAACCATTTGTAAACCCTTCCTTGCGAATTGAATGATGGGAGGGATTTGGAGTAAACACATGAAGCATAAATCAGACCAAGTCACAATTCACTACCCCACAGATGCAAGCGTTTGGAGAGAAGACGTATTCACTCATGTGAGATATTCAAAATCGATCAAATCATGAAGCCACCAAGATGTGCGCACCCACAAGACAGATTTATCATTAATCCCAAAGATAATCTCTTCCATGCATTTGTCACAACAAGGTAAAGAAAACAAAAACAAACTCCAACTAAAGAAATGTGAATTCAAAGCACAATAAACAAGAGGCTCTCTAAAAATAATGAATAATGCAAGCATACATACAATAATTTTGCATAGGTAGTAGCAATTCACACACCACGAATGAAGCACCAAATGTGTATCTTTATTGCATTAGAAATCTGACCTTTTACATTGATTTGTGATTACCATATATAGAGTTTTTGATCTACAATTTTGAATTCTAAAATTAGGGCATCAGAGAGTCTAAATTAATGAACATAACCTAAAAATAAAACTTTGTTGAAAGGAAACTACTACTAACTGATACTAGATAACTTGCATGGATTCTTAAATCTATTTACAATTAGTTTGCCCATGCAAGGAGGGTCAAACTCGCCAAGAAGAGAAAGAAAAAAGAAGGTGGGTTTCTTCTGAGAACTTGGAGTTTTCTTCTTGATTCTTGGAGTTATTCTTGGAATCTTCATCTAGGGCCTCTTCTTGCAGTGGGGATTGATAGGGGACCCTTAGTCCCTCCAAAACCAACTCAACTTAACAATCAATCTAATCTGGAGTTTAACTGGTGTGCAAAAAATGTGATCTCGCTGAAAAAACCTAGAATTTCAGACCCCGACCTCTCCTTCAAAAATCTCCAAGTGTCAAAATTTTCTAAGTGTCAGAATCAAAAATTGGAGGAGTCATTGTTTTGGCCCTTTCGGAGGCTGAAAGGCCAAAATGCCCAAAAACTTGCCTTTGGAAAAATGGCTAAGTATGGATCCTTACGACTCCAAAAAATTTGGACTTTCAAGTTCTGAAAAGGCTATCAAAGTCTGAAACTCTGAAAAGTCCAGCAGAGCTCAAAACTCCAAAAAAATCCAGCAAATTCAGACTGCAAAAAGTCTAGCAAGTTCAGACAGCGAAATATCCAGCAAGTCTGAAACTCTAAAAGATCCAGTAAGTTCGGACTGCGAAAAATCCAACAAATTCAGACTGCGAAAAATCCATCAAGTCTGAAACTGCAAAAAATCCAGCATGTTCAAACTGCAAAAAATCCAACAAGTTCGAAACTCTGAAAAATCCAGCAAGTTCGGACTGCAAAAAATCCAGCAAGTTTGAAACTCTGAAAAATCTAGCAAGTCCAAAACTCTAAAAAATCCAGCAAGTTCAAACTACAAAAAATCCAGCAAATTTGGACTATGAAAAATCCAGCAAGTCCAAAACTCTAAAAAATACAGCAATTTCAGACTGCAAAAAATCCCACAAGTTAAAACTGCAAAAAATCTAGCAAGTCTGAAACTGCGAAAAATCCAGCAAATTCAGACTGCGAAAAATCCAACAATTTTGGACTGCAAAAAATCCATCAATTTTAGACTATGTAAAATCCAGCAAATAAAACATCATGACTTGAAAAATGGCTAAGTCCAAAATGACTTTTGGCAGGATCCTGGGGTGAGCTTTGCAAAATCTCTTTGCAACTTCTTGGACTTCATCAGAACTGAGCAAATTTAAAAATTCAACTTTCCCTATTGCCTCTCCCTAAACCTGGAAAGGCATGCTTCAGACGTCTGAACTTCTCCAATACCATTCATAATTTTCTTCATATTTTCTCTGAATTGGAACATTTGTTGCAAAATTTGTCTGTGTTCACATGCAGAAATCATTCCTTTGAGGTGTTTGAATGATATTTCCCATGGACTAGATTTCATGACCTATATCTGTGTTGGTGATCTCACCATGCAAATTTCCCACCTTAGTGGGGGATGTTGTATCCTTTGAAATGGTACTTTATTGGTAGAGTTGTTTTCTTTTCTGACATTCTTTTCATTGGTTGAGGATTTGACATCTTTGTATCCTGCATGCAAATGCATTTGTTAGCATCATGTTATTGAAAACAAGAAAATACTCTAAGCCACCACTCCTACGATGATCCAAATTACAAATTCAGACCAAAAAAACTACCAAACGATAAAACATTATATACAAAAAAGGGGGTCCCATTAGGCCAAGTGGCCAAAATGGGGCATGTGTTGTGGACCCACAAAAAATATCCAAGAAAAAAGGAGAAATGACCAAGGCATTTCTTTATCAACAAACAACTTCTGGACACTCATCTTGCAATAAACCAAACTCAAGTACCCCTCATGGAAATATTATTTTGCCAACTCTCAAAATTGAAGTCTTTTGATGGTATTCCTCCTGTGTGTGCACTTGTGTGTTCATTCCTTTGACATTTTGATGAAGATAACTTAAACGAATATCATCCAAAACCAACCTTCACAATGTTGACAAGGGCTTCCCAGGAAGAGCTCTGCTCCCAGTCAGGCATCCATAGCCCCGACAAAGTTTCCCCCAAGTCCCAATCCAACCTTTCTCTACTGTCAGTCGGGCATCCATAGTCCTGATAGAGATTGCTAGAGTCACCCTTGTCTATCTTCTGACGATATTTAAAGTAGAGGTATTTGGAGGATTCTCTCTTTGGAATTATTTCTTCTTTCTTGATTGGTGACCGGTTTGGGCCACTGGTGCTTTGAGTATGCCACTTCTTGAATGCCTTCATTTTATGGCCTTTGATAAACTGAGGTGGCACTTAGACTATGCTACCTTGGTATAAGATTATAATCACCGTAGCGACCATTGATTTGAATTATTGATTTTTCTTTCACATTCTTCTCCTTTTTGTCCTCTCTTTCCTTACTCTTTTTTTTAGTCAGGTTGCATATAGAGAAGCATTCTGGGACTGGTGGGTACCCGTGTCAACATGCTGGTGCTGGCCCTAACTAATGACTGCCCAAGAAACCAATGTTTCTAATATCATATTTTAATGTATATCTTGTGATTTAGGATGATCAATGTTGAACATCACCTTGGTTGCCAGATAAAGGTATCACCATTTCTGATCCCCGTGTACATCTTCTTGCAAGATACATCTCTTTAGAAATTTTGACTAAGAAATACATTTGCCTCTCATCAAGGACTAGTTGGGATGGACCACTTTTTAGGAACAGCCCCGACAAAACACACTGACTCCCTTGACACAACAAACCGAAGTGAGAAAACCAAAAAAGAAGAAAACAAAACCAAGACAGACACCTACCTAAACAAAACTAAAGAAAAATTATACACAAAAGATTCAAAAAAAAAGCATATGAGTTACTGGTTAATTTATTTTCCTCTCCATGCAGTAGAAATAACCCACCTTGTATAGTTCTAAGGAATGCAAACTCATATTTGTACTCAGAAAAATAAAATTTAGACAAGTTCTGTTCAAATTCTAGGTACCAATTGTACAAAATCAGAAGTTGTGGCAACTCACCATGATCATGGTTAATCCACAAACAAGTTTTTTCACCCTCAGCACCATATTCAAATTGGAAATTTTCAAGTTGTAAGGGATAATGGAAAGATACAACCTGATTTAGTGAGTTCCCAACCATGGGAGTATACTCACAAAACATGATTTCTTCTTCTGGAGGTCTTAACTCAGGGTAAACTACTCCATCCTCATCAAGTACATGCACACCATAAGAAGATATAGGCATTGGTGATGTACTATACTTGTCATTACAACAAGGCTCAAAAGGAAAAGCATCAAGATTATGATCCTTGCTATAATCATCATTAGGCCTAAATAATGAATCATCACATTTAACCTTATTAGGACTAATAAATTCAACCATAAACATGACGTTTGAATTGTAAGAATCATTAGTATCATCAATCAAAGCATTTTCCCCCTCAATATTTAAAGAAACATGTTCAAAATTGTTCTTACCTTCTAAGGCAATCTCCCAAGCTAGCATGAAGTCAGGACAACTTACTTCTGGATGTAGATCAAATGGATGAACTCTACATGAATCAGCTACTGCAAGGTCTGATATATGCATGGAATACCCACAAATCAATATTTCTTAACTCAAACATGATACCAGATCAAGCACTTTATCTACCTCATCCGATGATATAGACAAAGAGTCATCTGGTTTCTCGATTGGGAAGTCCCTCATTCCACGTTGTTGGCCATGTGTGAGTGTTTCAGACCCTGGGACAACCCTTTGATCATCCTTTTGAACCTCTTGTATCTTCTCTATTTGGGTTTCATCATGATTGGCATTCAAATAATAAATTTCATCATCACTCATTATTTTATACGAAGATACCTCTTCACTTGCACTTGTTATGAAAATATTTATAAATGTATCTATAATTTCACCCTCTGCATCATTTTGAATTTTTTCACCATAGTCCTCTTGTATGTTGATCACTTTAACTTCCTCATTAGGCAAGCCACTATCTTCTAAAGTCTCATGGGTTTGATCACATTCATCTTCTTCCTTCCTTGATTGATTATCCCAATGATCCTCTACAGGAATTAATACCTCTTCAATATTTATCTTTCCTTTCAAATAGAAGTCCATCTTCCCAAGGAAAACAAGGCAATCCACCTCACAATTTTTGTTTGTGAGGTGTATCCTACATCCATCCATCCATGCAAAATCTAATAATGACATAGGAATACCCAATTCTTGCAACCTCACATTTATTCTACTTTGCTCAAATGGAATATCCACCCAACATCGATTATGAGTATCTTCATCTTTAGTTCTTGAACCTTTGTCAACCTCAAAAGAGTCATCAAAATTAACTTTTGAAGACGTCAAATATTTCTCACTTATTGATTATTCATGACCATAATTATGGGGCAGCATTGAATATGTCTCATCCTCTCGGGTTCGTTTGTCATGTCTTGATACCTCATGACTGACTTTTGCAGAAAAATCATTTGGTAACTTGAGTTCTTGATTGTTGTAAACTTTTAGACCCATTTCATCTTCATTGTTGCACCTTTTATCATGCTCATATGGATGGCCAGAAATCTCTCCATTTGAATAATCGTCATGGATCGATGCATCAAGTGTTGGAGTATGAAGATAATATGGAAATATAGTCAAAGGAACATCATTGGGAGGTAAAATACTTGCATCCAAGGTTTTAGTATGGGAATTTTGACTCCAACTCTGATCTTGAAAGTGATTGACCTGATTCTTTCTATTGGATGATTGCATAATTTGGATATCAGGCAAGTTATAATTAGTTGAACAAAGTGATTGTAGTTGATATGGCATGTTGACTGGATTGACATAGTGTTGTAATGGTTGGAAACATTTAATCAATTGCATATTGAAACTTCTGTCTGGACCACTCGTACCATTTTTATCATCCCATCCACATCGTGCCAAGAAAAGAGCCTTGTTGAATGCATCATGCAAGGTAGTAATCTCACCCAAATATCTAATTTTTCTTGCAAATGAGACATCCAAACACCATAAATAATGTTCTTTTAAATTCAAATCGTGCATCATCCATTTTGAATCTTGGAGCCTTTGATACATGAGAAGGAATCGATGATTAAATTGGGAATAAACTCTTGAGGCGTCCTTCTTACAGAAGAAAAATAGAATACAGAATCTTGTGCACTCACATTAGGATCAAATTGAATTAAGAATAAATACTTTAATTCAACCCATGAGCAAATAGAATTTGATGAAAGTCTCCCATACCATTAAAGTACTACACCTTGAAATGTCTTTACAAATAGATTGCAAACAATATCTTCATGTTCAATTTTAAGAAAAAGCATTCGATCCTTGCAAATCCTCACATGGTTCGTAGCATTTTGTCCATTATTGGGGAAGAAAAAAGGAAGCCTATTATGTGCATGTAAAGGAATCCCATGGAGACCCCCTAGTATACACAAAGGACTACCCTTTGAGGCTAGATCACGTCAAGTTCCAACCCATTCAAGTGTGCATGTAACCATGAAATCTTTTGATTTGGCCTCCTTCTATTGGCATGATGATGGAGAGTTTGCATACCACTAATTCTCTGAATTTGTAAGTTCTGATTTTGGTTTATTGCTACGAGGATAGTCGGGACAGCGATGTGTGATTACTATCTGAGTGGATTTTGTGGCTCAGTGCGATGGTGAGAGGGGTTCTCTCTTGACTTTCCTTTGTCACTATGAGCTCTGCAGTGATGAGTGAGTTCAAGGAACTCACCTCTTTTTGGAGATGATCTAAGCACTCGCTCGAACTGTTCCAGAGAAAATGATCCAATGTTTTCCATCTTTTCAGTCTTAAGGCCCTCCTTCTAGCCCCACTTTTGTTGAGCGTCGGTTTGACACAAGCCAACTTTCTAGGATCTCAAAATTTGATTTCCTCTCTTGAAAGAATAATGGGGTTATTCCCAAGGTTCTCCGGGGTTGGGTCACAACCTGCTTGGTTACTCAGTTGAAGATAAATGTGATTGTTTATGAGGAGGCCTTTGTTGGTTCATTCAAGACATCAAACTACAAAACACTTCAGTTCTTTTTGGTATTTTTCATTTTAACAAAAATGGGGGGTTTGATAAATAAAATGCAATTTTGTGTTTTCCAAGATGTTAGATTTTTAGAATTAAAAGATGGAAGAGAGTAGAGAGTAGAGTAACTAGAAATAAGCAAATGACTAAAAATGAAATCCTACAGACATAATCATTTGTAAACCCTTCCTTGTGAATTAAATGATGGGAGAGATTTGGAGTAAACGTAGGAAGCATAAATCAGACCAAGTCACAATTCACTACCCCACAAATGCAAGTGTTTGGAGAGAAGATGTATTCACTCGTGCGAGATATTCAAAATTGATCAAATTGTGAAGCCGCCAAGATGTGCACACCCACGAGATAGAATAATTTTGCATAGGTAGAAGAAATTCACACACCACGAATGAAGCACCAAATGTATATCTTTATTGCATTAGGAATCTGACCTTTTACATTGATTTGTGATTACAATATATAAATTTTTTGATCTACAACTCTGAATTCTGAAATTAGGGCTTCAGAGAGTCTAAATTAATGAACATAAGCTAAAACTAAAACTTTGTTGAAAGGAAACTACTGCTAACTGACACTAGATAAATTGCATGGATTCTTAAATCCACTTACAATCAGTTTTCCGATGAAAGGAGGATCAAACTCGCTAAGAAGAGAAAGAAAAAAGAAGGTGGGTTTCTTTTGAGAACTTGGAGTTTTCTTCTTGATTCTTGGAATCTTTATCTGTGAGATCTTCTTGTGGTGGGGACTGATAGGGGACCCTTAGTCCCTCCAAAACTAACTCAAGTTAACCATCAATCTGATATGGAGTTCAACTGGTGTGCAAAAAATGTGATCTCGCTGAAAAAACCTAGAATTTCAGACCCTGACCTCTCCTTCAAAAATCTCCAAGTGTCAAAAATTGCTAAGTGTCAGAATAAAAAATTGGAGGAGTCAAATTTTTGGCCCTTTCGGAGGCCGAAAGGCCGAAAAGGCCGAAAATCCAAAAACTTTCCTTTGAAAAAATGGCTAAGTATGGATCCTTATGACTCCAAAAATTTTGGAATTTCGAAGTCCAAAAAGGCTATCAAATTCTGAAACTCTGAAAAGTCCAACAAAGCCCGAAACTCCAAAAAAATCCAGCAAATTTGGACTGCCAAAAATCCAGCAAGTTCAGACAGCAAAATATCCAGCAAGTCTAAAACTCTGAAAAATTCAGCAAGTTTGGACAGCGAAAAATCCAACAAATTTGGACTGCGAGAAATCCAGCAAGTCCGAAACTCCAAAAAATCCAGCAAGTTCAGACTACAAAAAATCCAGCAAGTCCAAAACTCTAAAAAATCCAGCAAGTTTCAGACTGCAAAAAATCCAGCAAGTCCGAAACTCCAAAAAATCCAGCAAGTTCAGACTGCAAAAAATCTAGCAAATTCAAACTGCGAAAAATCCAGCAAGTCTGAAACTCTAAAAAAATCTAGCAATTTCAGACTGCGAAAAATCCAGCAAGTTCGGACTGCAAAAAATCCAGCAAGTCTGAAACTACAAAAAATCCAGCAAATTTAGACTGTGAAAAATCCAGCAATTTCAAACTGCAAAAAATCCAGCAAATAAAACCTCAAGACTTGAGAAATGGCTAAGTCCAAAATGACCTTTGGCAGGATCCTAGGGTGAGCTTTGCAACTTCTTGGACTTCATCAGAACTGAGCAACTTCAAAAATTCAACTTTCCCTGTTGCCTCTCCCTAAACCCAAAAAGGCATGCTTCAGATGTCTGAACTTCTCCAATATCATTCATGATTTTCTTCATATTTTCTCTGAATTGGAACATTTATTGCAAACTTTGTCTGTGTTCACATGCAGCAATCATTCCTTTGAGGTGTTTGAATGATATTTCTTGTGGAATATTTTCATGACCTATGTCTATGTCGGTGATCTCACCATGCAAATTGCCCACCTTAGTGGGGGATGTGGTATCCTTTGAAATGGTACTTCATTGGTAGAGTTGTTGTCTTTTCCAGCATTATTTTCATTGGTTGAGGATTTGACATATTTGTATCCTGCATGCAAATGCATTTGTTAGCATCATGTTATTGAAAACAAGAAACTACTCTAAGCCACCACTCCTACGACGATCCAAATTACAAATTCAGACCAGAAAAACTACCAAACGACAAAACATTATATACAAAAAAGGGAGTCCCCATTAGGCCAAGTGGCCAAAATGGGGTGTGTATTTTGGACCCACAACACAAGGAGCTATGGAATGTAATAATATAATAATTAGAGACCAATCAAGAAGAAACAATGAGTTTTTCATGATCATCAAATATCTATTAAAATAAAATATTAATGCCGCCACCTTTGGATACTCTAAGGATCAGCCCAATCTACACGAAGTTAGGATGAAACAAATATGGGGTATAAAGAAAGATATGAATAGGATCAACTAGATAAAGCATAATATCAGGAAAAATACAGTCTAGAAACCTCCTAAGTAGGGTTGGCTGACTTCAATGGATGTTCTAAAGGAAATCCTAGGATTGCTAGTGTAGGGGTTATTTTAAGAGATCACAAAGGATACATTATTGAATGTACAACTACAAGTCTAAAAACCAGATTCAAAAATACAGTGGAGGTGATGGCTGCTTGGAAAGATATAAAATTAGCCAAAGCCTTGGGAGTCAACAAGGTAGAAGTGGAAAGAGACTCTAAACTTATAATAGATATTATTAAAGGAGAAATTAAAGGACGTTGAGAAATAATATCATTTATGGGAGACAACATTAAAATTTTAGGAGCATCCTTCAAACCAAAATTCAATATTTGCACAGAGAAGGAAACACACCAACCAACTTTAATTCGAACAAAGGCCTTCAAATTCAAAGTTGAAGCCATTAGAATAGTGCAAATATCCTACCAAATATTCAAAAAATCATTTCAAATGAAATTAATCCTTATTAATTTGTATGGAATGAAGTGTGAGATGAGGTTGGAAAAAGACTTGGTTTTGTGATTAGGTGGCTATCCTCATGCCACACGAGAAGTAAGCGAAAGAGATTGCATCATCAATTGGAAAGAAAATGTACTTTTCTCTTGGTTGAAAGATTAATTTCTTTTGAATTAAGAGGAAAATTGTTAAAGCCAACAATTTTTTCCCCACAAAAATACAAACTCAAAGTTCAATGATGACATCCCATGTGAGAAGGGATTTAGCAAGGAGATAATTTTAGATTTTTGAGCTAGATTATTTTGGGAAATATTTGCATGCTATGAAGGATTTCCTTTTACAAATAAGTGTCATTATTATTTGCAATGATAATGAGACGGCTATTATTAAACAACCTCATTCTTTTCATTGTAGAGTATTTGAAAAGAGTTGTGAAGCTTGAGCAGAAAATTAACAGACTCTATTTTTAGCATTGGTGAACAATTAGAGAGATGGGTGGCCCTCGAAAGAGATATGTACTTATTATCTATGAAGCCTTGAAGAAGAACTTGGACCGCTAAGATTTTTTTGTGCAATTTTCATTAGCCCCTTTCTTTATGGCCATGTAGGGTTACAAGGATTCTCTTTTCTAAAAATTTACAAACTATTGGGCGAAGGGAATAATTAAGGTAGGTTGCCTATAATTTTTGGTCTCTCCACAAATGATTTGAGATGCTTCAAGTCTGGGAAATATAAGTAAAAGGATTTTTAGGAAGAGCTCCAACAATTACTAGAGCTTCATTGACACAACCTTGGAGAAGGGAGAGCATCTTGAGAGGTTCCAAAATAGGTATGATAGACTGAATCTTCCACCTCTCGATGCCATGGTTAGTTTACATATTATGCATTATTTCATTCTCGAATGTAGATATATGATAGTGCATGGATACCACTTCCCTTTTAAAATCATGTTAGGCATAGGGAAAAGGAAAATGTTCCTTTTTTTCATCCTTGCAACAAAGTATAGAGAAAGGTTCTTCCTTGTTGTTTAACCAAGGTTTGATCATCGCATTGTATAAGCATCTCTTGGCTATGGACCTTCTTTGTAGCCTCCTACCCCTTGATCAACACAATAAACCACCTTCCCCTTCCCTTCCCACCATGCAGAACATTGAATTGTACCACATAGGATGGAAATTGGTAGCTCCTTTGCTAAAAAATATTGCCAAACTGAAGTCCTCACACAAGGAGCCAAGGCCAAAAAGGATATAATTCCTTCTCCCACTGTTAATGAAATACTTATGGTGACTCTAGAAAAGAAAAAAAAAACTTGTTGACCTTCCTAAGTCCTCTAGAAAGAAAACCCACAAGGATTCTCACAAAAAATGTGTTACCATTACTATTGTCAAAGACATTGAAGAGGAAAAGAAACACAAAGAAAAGGATTTTGAGAAATATTGTGTGTGGTCTTATTCAGGCAATTGAAGGTCTTCCAGGCGGGCCAAGGTTACCTTGGCCCCACAATCTAAAGGTAAAAATGTTGCTTTTGAGGACGAGGATAATGAATATTCTCCAAAAAAATAGAATTTTATTGTAGAAGAAGATAATGAAGATGAGGTCTATGAAGAGAAGGAACAAGATGAGGAGGAGGTCAATTTTGAGAAGGATAACATTGATTTTGAGGACACATAAGGGAACCCTAAGTATGAGGGTTCTAATAATGAAGATATAGAAATATCTCAGGAGGAGGGAGATGCCATGCAGGAGACGTATTGTCCTAGAGCTTAAGGAGAAGGTGAATTTGCTGGAAAACATGATGACTGAGAAAAGAAAGAATATGGAGAATGTTATTCTTTCCCTCATAAGAATTACTAAGGGAATAATGAACAGAGTAGTGATGGGGATGTCTAATAGAACTTATAAAAAAAAATTAGTTCAAGAAGAAAGGTGACTATAGAGGAGTGAAAGAACAAGGTCTTCAGGTTGAGCATATAAGCAATTGGAAGGAGGCTTTGAAGGACCTCAAAAAGAATTGGGACCTAATTATTGTCCCTAATAATTTTAGCTAATTGTGTCCTTTTTTCTTTTTTCTTTTTTTCTTTCTTTCTATTTTTTGGTTCGGGCTTGCGTACCTTGGTGGTTTACAATGAACTCTTTCGTAGTTTAATGGATATCTCTAAAGACTCTCTTATTAAGACTATGGTTAAGTATAGTAGTAGTATGTTTGTGTTAAAGCTTTTGGTTGTTGAAAGTAAGATTTGTAAGGTTATTATCTGGATTGAATTGCATACTTAGCATAGTTAGTGGCAACATTGTTCAGTGTTGGTGTTTCCTTCACTATTCAATACTGGTTATTCTTTTATCTGTGTTCCTTAGACTTGTTTGATTGTTGTTCCTTAGACTTGTTGTATCTATAATGGGATCATGGCCCTTTCCCTGTTAATCTAATAAAAAACATTATTGTCATATACATATATTTTATTTGAGTAAAATTAAAATCCAAAATAATATTTTATGTATCAATAAGATAAGCTTAATGCTACACCATTGTATCAATTCCAAAAAAGTACCCCTCGATCAATAATATTCAAACTCCAAATTGCCACAAAATATATATTTATCTTGTTAAAACTAGTTAAATTTTTCATATGAGAATGCTCCTTTCAAATTTGACTTGAAAAAACGACCACTACACCTACATTCCACATTTATCTTTTTATTTGATTATAACTAATAATTAATTAATATTTAGAAGTCAATATGGTAGAGACTCTGAAATTCGATATTATCTTATCCTTTTTGACCATATATTCATTTTTTTTTTAAAATAAGATAAACCCACTATATTTAAATTTTGCATTTGTTAATCTATCTAATTATAAGTAACAATTAGTTTGAAATTTAAAATCTAATATGATTGATAGGTGTTGAACTCTTATATTCAATATTATCTTATCCTATTCCACTACATATTCAAATCTTTTTTAAGAATTAGATAATATATGATAATATTTTAAAATTAAATAAGATAAATTGAAAACAAAATAAATAGACCAGTCTAGAAAAAGAAACATCCACCAACCAACAAAATAAATAGACCAGTCTAGAAAAAGAAACATCCACCAACCAACAAAATTACACCCAAAAAAAACAAAATTATACCCAAAATAAAAAAACCAAATGATTAAATTAACAACTAGAGTTAAAAAGAAACCAATAGAATCATGTCACTACAAAATCTGATTTGAATAAAGACATACACTTGGATTCCTCCTTCAAAATCCACGTCATCTGCTTTAAAGCTTATCCTCCTATCCTTTTAAGGTTTTTTAATGTCCAACAAGGTTACCAAATGAATATAAGGGAATGTTAATTCTTTTTTATCCAAGGTTTAGTTTACCGGATGTGACTGGTCTGGTCGGGTTACTTACAGACAACGTGAACCCCCTCTCTGACAGCTGTCAGTTGATATTTTGCTTTGAAATGTGGTTATAATTATTCGTACTCGTTGGACCCCTAGTTTGTGATGGACACAACATAACAATCTGAAGAATTATTAGCTTGGCGGCCATGTTGGACACGTGGATTGACGAGCTGATGACCTGTCACATCATGCAAGAAAGGATGTGGTCCGTGACATACGGATAAACTGTATATCTGCTAGTCAATATACATTGTATATATTGTTGGGTAGTGTCATGCATTGTTTATGCCCATGATGGTTATTTTGCCATATGTCGCGTTTGATATCATAGCGGAGTAGCGCGTGAATCTCTTTTACTTGTAAGGTGCACATTCATTCCAAAAAGTCTGGAATTCTGAATTCCACAGAGTTTGGAGTGTATGTACGTCATAGATTAGAATACAAAAATCTTTTTTCATTCTAGTTTATTCTTATAAATCAGTCTATCACAAATCTTGTATTCTGTCATCGTTATAAATTAGTCAATTTATGGATAAGTTTTAAGTAGAGTTGATTTTTAAATAGTAATATTTGAAATAGTTAATTTGTATTAATAATTAACTTAAAATTAAAATTGTGAATAGAATTATACTATTGGTTTGTAAATTTGATCGTGTAAGTTTTTTTGAACATTAACATTTGGAAGAATATTTTCGTTTGTTTTGCGGAATTAGACTGGAATTGGCATTATCTAATTCCGGATAATGCCAATTCCATGTTTGTGTCCATCTTACAAAATTGGAATTAGAATTTTCAAATTCCAATTTTGCCCTAAAATGAGAATATGCATCTTCCACCCAAATAGATGGAATTGGAATTGGCTATTCCAATTCCTATTTTTATCAAACCAAATTTAAGCTTTACACATGTGTGTATATGTATGTGTATGTGTATGTGTGTATATGTGTATACATGTATGTGTGTACACACACACACACACACACACACACACACACACACAAACCAAATTTAAGCTTTACACATGTGTGTATATGTATGTGTATGTGTATGTGTGTATATGTGTATACATGTATGTGTGTACACACACACACACACAC
>MU226155.1:1735945-1748939 GCA_018584345.1 Thuja plicata | reverse complement strand
ATATATAAAATTTATAATTATTTTAATCACAAATAAAAGTTTCTATATAATTAATTGTATATTATTATTAATATAGAAAATTTTCAATTTAGAAACTTGTTAATAAATTTTTATATTATATTAATTTATCTAATCCTTTTAAAATAAAGAATGTGAGCTTAAACTTGGTTGGTTAATTTGAAATTTTTGTATATATTACTAATTTATAATTATTTATTATTTTTATATTTTTTTAATGAAAAGAAAAGTATTTATATGATTTATTATATATTATTATTAGTTTAGAATCTTTTTCCAAATAAAATATATGAATTGAGAAATTTGTTTTGTAAATTTGAAATTTTTGCAAATATTACTAATCTATGTCATAAATATTTTCATTCTTGTCTTCAACAATTAATTTAAATTGAATCACAAACTTAAAATATTTATTATATATTGATAAAATATTTAAATTTATTAAAAGTATTTGTAAATTAAATAAATAAATTGACAGTAGGGGGTGACGTCAAATTCCAGGTTGTGTGTGTGTGATTTAATTTAATTGAGATGGTAAATTATGAAAGTGCCTAAACATTGACAATGGTTTTGGCAATAGGGTTATGTTAATAGATTTTTACGAGTACAAAAATAATTGAGGTTTATTTTTAATCTTAAAGTTGAATTCTTATATGTGGTTGGAAATGGTCAAATATAATTTATATTTCTTGTGGCATTGCATGAACTTTGAATGTCTTTTTGAACAATATTGTTATGGACAAAATGTTTGATAAGTAAAATACAAAAAAATATGTTGAAGAGATGAGATTTTGTTGAATTAAATAGAAAGAAGATGAGTTTGAATTCTTGATGTTATATTAAAAAATATATTTTTATTGATTTTAATATTTGAAATAAGTTTTTAATGTCATATATGTAATAAATTTTTTTACTTTTAAAAATAGTGAATATAATTGAATATTATTTTTATATGTGGTTGTAAATATTTATTTTTTAGGTAGATTATTTTTATCAAACATATTGTAATTGATAGCTTCATGAAAATAAAATTTTATTTAATGTGGTTGTAAACAATTATTTCTTATATTTGAATCCCAAATTTCTCTAAACTTTCCCATGGACAAAAAAATACTTTACCATTCTTAAAAGTGAACAAAAAAATACCAAAAATTATATGTATTGGCTCATAATAAAATTAAGAATAAAAATTTTCAAAATATAATTCTATACCATTCTTAAAATAGATCTCAACACTGTCAATAATTATTAAGCAAAAAAATTATTTAAGCAATAGTATGAAGACATGATATAATACTATAATATCTGCATTCACTAATTATGTTCCTGAAATTTATACGATCTTTACCATTACTTTTTATAATTAAATAACTGCCAAAGTTCCCAAAGCTGCCTAGATTTTATTTTATTCAATGTGAATAACACGCATTTTTCAGATATTTTGGAATGAAACGTGAAAGTAATATGTTTAGGTCATTTACTTTATGTCTATTTTGATAGCATTGTCTTAATTAAAGTTACGATCTTAGGGTAGGGATTAAATGCATGTAAATTAATAGTAATGAAGTGAAAAAGATATAAGTAGGTCAATTTTAAGAAGTTTGAGAATGATAAGGAGGAATAAGGTGGTAATATTGGAGTTGTGAGTGAATGTATGGAAATACATGTCAATGTGATGAAATAGGGATAAACAAGCAACAAATGTATGGGATTGGGAGTTCACTCTGAAGGAGTTCTAAACAATTATTTGTAGGTATAACTAATTTATCTAGAGATAGGGTGCAGACTAGATAAATATGGAAAACTATGGGAATGGTTTGTAGGAATGCAATGTCTTAATTTAATAATATATTAAAAAATATGGTCTTAAGGTAGGGACTAAATTAATTATTCTAGCATGTTCAATGAATTAATAAATTTCTAGTCAAATAAAATGTAAAATTCAAACTAATTAATAATTATTTTTCCTCTTAATAAATATTTATATACAACATTCCAATTTGCACTAACTAAACATTATAATATAAAAAGAACATAACAATATTTTACATTATAATTACATCTAAATAATAATAAATTAGATCATGCTTAGTCATTACATATATTTATTTTTATCAAATAACTATTAATTAATTATCTTACATTAAAATAATTAGTGAAATAACTATTATAAACTATTACAAACTATACTAAATTAATTATTTTAGAACTACAAAATCTAGCATGTTCAATGAATTAATAAATTTATAGCTAAATAATGTAAAATTCAAACTAATTAATAATTATTTTTCCTAATATTTATATACAGCATTCCAATTTGCACTAACTAAACATTATAATATAAAAAGAACATAACAATATTTTTACATTATAATTACATATAAATAACAATACATCAACTAATGCTTAGTCAATACATATATTTATTTGTATCAAATAACTATTAATTAATTATAGTTATAATTAATTAGGCAAGTGCAGGCCACTAAGTGGCACTTATGCACAATTAGTCAATTAGTTTTGATTTGGTGTTATACTTTTTTCGGAGGCTATTCCGGAAGATAACTATTACAAACTATTCAATGTAGTTCTAAATTAATTTTTGAAAATGATTTAGAAATACCAAATCTCAATAAATAAAGTTTTAACCAAATAAACTATAAAATTAAAAATAATTAATAATTAGTTTTCCTCTATAAATAAATATTTATATACAGTATTTCAAATTTTCACTAACTAAACATTATAATATAAAAAGACCATAACAATATTTTAACATTCTAATTATTTTTATTAAATAACTATTAATTAAAATATACTTAATATTTATAATAATATCAAAATTAAAGTTAAAATTATAATAAATTACACTTATGAAATAATAATATAATTTTTTAATTATAATATAATAATTATTGTGATAGCTAAAATTAAAATAATACATAAGTTTTTTATTATAATAAAATTTTAAAAATAATTATGAATTTTCATGAATTTTCTTTATTTGACAAAAAACAATACATATTTTTGACAAAATAATATTAAATTGGGGTATCTAAAAAATTGTCTCAAAAATTGATATGCTTCGAGCTTCGCATTGATGGTTATAAATTAGTCTATTTATGGATAAGATTTGAATAAACATAATTATGTTGTTTGTTTCTAGATTTGATTATATAAGTTTTTTTAGCATTAAATTTCAGATTCATCATCACCATAGCTTTAAAAAGTGGGAAATGGATTGTGGATACTTAATGACATTGTGAACATAATTGTTATGATTTCTTTTTATGTTAATTTGATAGTTTTTAAAGACTTGATTATTTTACACTTGTTTTTAACTTTTGAGACCATTTTTTTTTGTTCTTGATTTTATTAGTCTATTTTGAAATGTGTTCTTATGTGACTCACATTCGTTGTCGATATAATTGTATGATTTTAACTTTTAGTTTTACTTTAAATTCATTTAGTGTTTGCAAATTTGTGAACCGCATTATAATCTATGCATTATTTCATTTAATTGAGATGATAATTTATGCAAGTGCCTAAAAATTGACAATGGAGTTGTCATTGGGATTATGTTATTATATTTTTACAAGCCAAGAAATAATTGAGGTCTACTTTTTTTTGTCTTTTATATGTTAAATTTTGTGTGTGGTTGGAAATGGTCAAACTGGGTTATATTTATTGTGGTAGTGCATAAACTTTGAATGTCTTTTTGGACAATATTGTTATAGATAAAATATTTTATAAGTAAAATATAAAAAATGTTTTTGAATTAAGAAAGTAACAAAACAAGGGTGTTGTCCCTTACAACCAACAACTAAATACATGTGAAAATGGGCAAGCCAATGAGAGAAACAGACTAAGGAAGACCCCTACCGCACAAAACTGTTACAAGACCAATGAAAAACAATAGAAGAAGGAGACAAAAAGGAGAACAATAGAGGACATACATCAATAATACAATATAAAAAAATGAAGTAGAAGTAAAGAGAACAAAGGAGTTTGGTTAGGCCCTAGGGCCACTCCTTAGTATCTTAAGTCATTCATCACATAGAAAAATTAGGAGATCTATGTTATTGACCCATTGTTGTCATGTAGGTCTGACTGCAAAAGACAAAAGGTAGTGGAAACACTATACATAATCCTACAATCAAACTTGACAATGTTCTACATTTCCCTCTCAGACTCAGAGAACTTGGTTAGCATCTCCTCAAACTTGTTGTAGATCTCACTTCAAACCCATCGTCCTCATCGAATAAAATTTCACCCTTCTATTCAGGGCGTCAATCCTTTCGAAGAGTACCCAACAATTTGAACATCCCTTAAGAGGGGAGAAAACATCCCTTAAGAGCTCTTCCCCCCATCTCACCCTCTTCAACCTAGCTTTCACAAAAACATTGATAGTTGCCTCAAATGCAAAACCACCATCAATCCAACTGGAAAGAGATAATATTTTGTTAAAATTAAATGGAAAGAAGTTGAATTTGAATTCTTGTTTTTATATTAACAAATTTATTTTTTAAGGAATGCGTTAGTGGGTATGGAGGTGGAGAGGTATCTTTCACATTATTAATCTCATGGTTTGACTTGAAGCTTTTGGAGGCATGTGAATCACTCTGAGTGTCGTCAGAATCCTTCCAGAGCTCGTCCCTCCATCTCACCCTCTTCGACCTAGCTTTCATAGAAATATTGATAGTTGTCTCGGCTGCAAAACCACCATCAATCCAACTAGGAAGAGATAATATTTTGTTAAAATTAAATAGAAATAAGTTGAATTTGAATTCTTGTTTTTATATTAACAATATATTTTTTAAGGACTATGTTAGTGGGTAAGGAGGTGGAGAGGTATTGGCGAGGGTTTTTAAATGAACCTATGGAGGGAGGGCTTGAAGGGCATTTGCACTGCTCTAGCTGCAATCATGATAGAGACTTGGTCACACATGTTTCAAATAGCCTTCAAGGAGAGGATGTGTATGGACAGAATATGGATGGTGACTATTCTACTGTTTATAATTGCCAGGGATGTAGCAAGCGTGTTGAAGAAGTATGATCCCTTAAGGAGGAGGTGGGTTTCCTTAAAGAAAAATTAGTTGAGATGTTGAAGGGTTTGAGGAGCGCAACACACTACAATTGGCATGTTATGCGTAGCTCAGCAACAACCCTCTACAATCTACATCAAAGATTCAATAGAGAAAGTAATAGGGAGCTCTTTGAGTTTCTTAGACGAAATCGGGCAACGACTATCAAGAAGGCTCTGGGTGGCCCTAGTAATGTAGACCACAACTGATTGTGGTGTTTTCTTTCACTTACTGGTTCGTTACTAGTTTTAGTTTTTCCTTAACCTTTGTTGTCAATCGGCTATTCGTGTACCCAAGTTGTGTCTTGGTTGTTAGTTCTATAATGTTTAACTACCTTCGGTAGTAGTCCAACCTTTGGGCTTGTTTTTATAAAGGGACAACACCCTTGTTTTGCTGCTTTTTAAATAAAAAGTAATATATTTTTTAATTGCTTTTAATATTTACCAAATCAATTGTAATATCATGCATGTCATAACTACTTGTTAAGTTTTTGGTTTTCATAATTATTTATTATTCCTAATTTTAATTACAAGTTCTTATTTTCTTTATTTTGATATTATTAAAGAATATATATATCAAATATACGAATTGGTTGTACTTTATCAATTATTGATTTTATTTTATTAAAATATTTTATATTAATAGATTAATTAATTAATTACTATAAAATTAAAATGTGACCATAACTATTATAGTTTCTTTTGATTTTTGTTAATTTGGTCATGGTTTATTTTAGACCATGCTCTTATTACTTTGTAGTTGTTTTTTTTATTTTTGAGACCACATATAATTTTTTAAATTTTTTACCAATCTATTTTAAAATGTGATTCAATGTGATCCACATTTTTTTTATTGAAAAAAATGTGTAATCCACAATTGGTAACAATATATTTGTATGCTTTGACTTTTAGTTTTAATATATGATAGTTTTAATTTTTTTTAAAGTGAACCACCAAAACATTGATATGTCCTAGTAGTTTTAGTAGATTTTTATGAGCTAAGGAATAATTGATTCTCTTTTTTTTTGTCTTAATGTCGAATTTCTATATGTGGTTGGAAATATAAATTATATTTCTTGTGGTAGTGCATGAACTTTGGGAGGGGTCTATCTAGCCATGAGAATCTAAAATCTTACCAAGAAGGGACTTAATTTTTTTTTTAAACTCTCTTTGGTAAGTTTTGGATTATGATGGCTGGATAGACACTGGCTAACTTTGAATGTCTTTTTGGACAATATTGTTGTAGACAAATTGTTTGATGAGTAAAATACAAAGAATGTGTTGAAGAGGTTGAGATTTTGTTGAGTTAAATAGAAAGAAGTTGAGTTTGAATTCTTGATTTTATATAAAAAGTATGTTATTTTTTCTTCTCAAATAAGTTGTGATGTCATGTATGTAATAACTACTCTTTCAAGTATTTGATTTTCTTAATATTTTAAATTACTAATTTTTATTCTTAGTTCTTATTTTCTTTATTTCGATCTCTGAAAGGAAATGAATATAAAATATATGTATTTATTATTTATTAAATATTAATTTTTTTCTTGTCAAAATTTTAAATATTTACAAACTCTTATGATTCCTAATTTTTGTATCTTTAAAACTAATAGATATAAATTTGATTTTTAATCATTTACTAATTATTTGGGTTTCAAGCTTTAAGATTTTCTCTTGTTTTATTTTTTCAACAAGCATGAATATGTATATATAATTATAATTAAATAATTAAATAATAATATAAAAATATTAACAAAATACATGTAGAAATGTCACAAATTTTAACCTTTAATAAGAAAAAATGATGGTTTATATTCAAGCATGAATTTAAAACGTATAATTTCCTTCAAATTGATATAAATTCAATGCAAAGAAGTATATATATATAGACTTTATATTCACCACTTAAGAAAATTATTATATAAATATAATTTTGTCTAGATCATTTATGAAAACTATGGTACTACACAAAGAGGTTTTTTAATAATTAAAAATGATATAAAATTAAAATCATTGTCATCATCTAAAATCATTGCGATAGTAGTCTAGTCTTGATAAAGGAACACAAACCATAATGGTTTCTCCAAGTTTGACAAGGAATTTAACCAAGGAATTTTATAGCTTTGAGAAACACTTTATATTTTTCCAATAATACCAACAAGTAAGCCCATGCAATATAGAGTTAACCATAAACAATATTATGTAAACACCCTTCCACAAACTTAGGTTGATATGATGTAATGATCTTGTTGATAATTTCAATTCCAATAACAACTTTAAACAATGCTATTTTTTTCTTCTAAATAAAAATTTTCAACTATATTATCAAAACACATGTCAGCAAAATTAAAAAAATAAAGATATATGATCCAAGTGGTTCAATAACTCTTTTATAACCTGTAACTATTTAACAATACTTCTAGATTCACCCATGTTTAGCTTTATAATATCTACTAGTGTGTGATCATGATGAAAGATCATTCATAACTCATTATAAATCTCACATCAACCTTCTAAGCTTCAACAAGGAAATATATTCAACAACTACATGCATTCGTTCCTTTTTCCTCCACACTGGTTTTTCATGCTACAAGGGCAATGAGAAATACCATGGCCCACTTTGCAATAGCTAAGGTAGATTATAGAAAAGTCTTCAAGATCAATTTTTTGTATTCACTCAAATGTTTGAATCTTAAATATGATAAATCTAAATAGTATACTACTATATTAAAAAAAATTAAAATACAACTTATTTAATTGTTAAAATTACATACAAATTTTGAACAAATAAGAAAAATATGTATACTTTAGAATTTTCTTTAATTTTCTTTTTTAGAAAAAATACCAATCATTATATTTATTTTCCTATAAATACTTTTTTACATAAATACAATCATTCTAAAGTAAAATTAAAAATATTTAATAAATGAGGTTTAAAACTAGAATATCAGAGCACAAACCCTAGCCATTTTAAGAAATTTTTAAAGGTACTTTGTGATAATCCATAAAGGATCAAAAGTTTTCATTAGTATACAAACAAATAATTTTGGTCAGTCATGATCACCGAGCAACATCACTCACCGAGCAACAACATTCACCAAGCGCAGTGATCACCGAAATGTTTTGAACACCAAGCAGTATATCAACCAAGCATTAGTCTATAGAGACTTCACTGAGCACTAGTACACAGAGACATCACCAAGCACCAGTCTACACTGAGAGACAACGTTTTACCAGGAAAAGTGGATCTCAACTACACGTCAGCTAAAGCACTTTAGTCTTTAGAATAGCTTTTTGCTTAGCTACATAACCATTTCTTGTGGATCAAGAAAAGCGTAAATGATGGATGTAATTAGTTAACTTATTATATTCATACAAACTAGGAGATCAAGGTTAAGTTGTCAACCTTTGATCTTAGAGTTTTTTCAAGAAAAGTGTGAAACCTAATTAGGTCAAAATCTTATATATATATATATATATATATCAAGAACATTATGATTGTAGCCACCAAGGACATCTATGGATCAGACAGAGGTTTTCATGCACAAGGACAGATAAAGAAGAATTCAGTTATGAAGAACTACATTCAAGGATACCAAGAAGAACAGAGGGTAAGATCATCAGAAGTGATCACAACTTGTATCCCTAACAGGAACCTTCCATTCTGTAGATAGTGAAGCTTTGTGGGTTTCATCCCCACCATAGATTTTACCTTCTAACAAGGGTTTCTATGTTACCAAATACTTGTGTCATGTGTAAATGAGTTTCATGAATGTTTCAATGTTTGTTTACATACATTTACATTTATGCTATAATATTGCATGCATGAAGTAGAAAAGCTACAATGGTCAGTTATGCAAGTAATGAGTACTAAGGTTAATTGGTAAAATTATTTAAGGGTACTAATTCACCCCTCCCCTCTCAGTACACACCCTTCCATTATTCCAAAAATTGGTATCAGAGCTAGATCTCTTATTTGGAAAAGTTTAATCACTTGAGAAAAAAGATCATACAATGGAAAGGTATAAGCTTGATAAAAATATTGAGAATCAGAAGTTGCAAATACTAATTTTCTTTGAGCAATACAAAGAAGCAAGAAACAAAATGAAAGAGTTATTGGATGAAAGAAAAGTCATGGTATCTCGCTACAATGAAACTGACTATCATGAAGAAGAGATACCTGACCTATTTGATTCATCTAGATCTGGAGCTAGAAATACATCTGACACATCTGAAGGAACCATTGTAGATCTAAGTGAAATCAATCAACATCTGAATGAACAAGTGAAAGTATTGCAGATCAGTCAAGAGACCCAAATGGTAAGGATGATTGATGTTATGAATAATGCAAGACAAGTTGAACAAGAAAGAACTTTGGCTATTGATGACAGAAGAAAGATTATTGAAAAGTTACAAGAGAAAGAATCTGAGATACAAAGGCTTATTGATCATCACTTTGAGATCACCAATCAAATAGTTCTTATGAGTCATGAGGCCAACCGAGTGAACATGGAACTTATTGGAAAATTGGAAGTTATTGGTGAACTAAAAGAAGAAAATGAGAAACTAAAGCATGAAGCAAAGATTCAACAACATAATGATATGATCAAGAAAGTTGAAGACAGTACAAAAAGAATGGATGAATTTATGAATGGACAAAGAAGGATAAACAACAATATCATTTTAGGGTATACCGAACATGGAGAATCATCAAACCAAGTTGATCAAAGGAATATCTACAAAAATCCAAGACCAAAGAAGTGTTCATGTAACCACTGTGGAAAACCAAGCCACACATCAAATATTTGCAAGAGAAAAGAAAAAGGTATTCCTAAAACTACTTCTACATTCATAGGTAATTTTTATAACTATAACAAGCATGGACACAAAGCACATGAATGCAAATCTAAGATGAACAAACCAAAGAAGAAATCTTACATGGAAAAAAATTTCTACTTGCAACATGAATGGCCACACATTTCATGAATGCAGGAAAAGGATAAAGCAAGTCTGGAAACCAAAAGAACAAGAAAATGCATATCAACCGAGAAGAGTAGGTAATACATATGTCTTGGATTAAACCACTTGGGTAAATTGCATAGCATGTGGTAGATATGGACATAATAGCTGCTAACTATATGAGGAAATAGATAAGAAGATCTAGAAACTGGACTAACCCTGGAAAGGTATGCTTACATTCTCATAAGGTCGGTCACTTAAGCAAGGACTGCAGAGACTGAGTGACAAAGTCAAACACTTTTGCAAATGGAAATACTATTGAAGACATCAGGAGAATGAGAAATCAAATGTGGAGGAGAGCTTCAAGCAATGATAATGCTAGACCAAGCACTATAGTTGATGACACCTCATCTAATGGATCAGTTGATTCCACCACCCCCACCTAAGCAATACAAGTAAGTATGGAACTGCACTCTACAAAGTTGTATTTTACATCAGTTCCTATATTCATTAAGAATATGCCAAATTAGCATAAATGAAGATGCACTATGGTATTACATATTGTGTTTTGTGAATCTAGTCTGGTCGGTCAATATGAACCAAGCATAAACTGCACATCAGTAAACATATGAAAGACAACCAAGTTGACACCTTGTACTAAGTATTGTATACTTGCCAAGCTAAAGACTTTGGTGTGTCAACCAAGCATCTATGTTTTGTCAACCGAGTGGTAGGTGAAGAATTTAATGCATCACTTAGGGTATATTTTTCTATAAAAAAGGGTAATGTGAACTGATTCATTGACCTAGTGTTAAAGAGAAAATTGCAAAATGAAGAAAAGTAATTTAGAACGATCACATTGCAGAGTGATTCAAAACACCATTAAAGCAACTCCAATAGATCTCGAGCATTCTCAGCAAGCATCTAGTAAGTATCTAGATTTACCGAGCTAACAGGTTATTTGCAAAGAAGCCCTAATTTAATGAACAATGGAAACCACTTCCCGAACCTTGACAATCAAGATGGAAAAGGACACAAAGGTCATTCTAATCAATAACTTGACCTGTGAGGAACCAAACTACAAGTTTTTCCCTGAGGTTGCTGCTCAACCCGATGACAAGGGAGCATTTTCAAGAATTCCGCCTGGGGTTTTACTAGTCGAAGACATCCGTGCATACATTCATTGCAAAGTTGTAGAGATTGGAGACATTGAGCTTGAAGAAGCTTATTAGAAGCTATGCAAACCTAAAGGATGAGTAAAAACACAATGAAGTGAAAGGGTTAACCAATGCACTACTATTCCCGAAAGAATTCAAAACAGAATGGATTCACATTGTACTCATCCGAGTGAATGATGGTAAAATGTGGAAAGATGAACCTAAACCAATCACAAAGGATGTGATTCATGCAGTAATTGGATACCCCATCACCGAGAAGGAAAAATCCCTAAGACACCCTGGACACCTCGAGATTGAAAAGCTAACTGGAGCCGAATGGGATGACAAAGGTCTAAAAGTTAATTCCATCACTGACCCTGAAATAAAAATTAGTGCATATGTGATTGGATACAAGATCTTTCAAGCAAGCGAAATGAACAGTGTTGCTTGTGGAGTTGTCAACACTGCATACAAGATAGTAAAGAAAGGTGTGCAACTAGACCTAGCTGAGCTACTACTGAAACAACTGGAAGAAAACATGAGAACAATTAGATCAGCCTGATCTAATACATGTAAGTTTGGTTCTCTATTAATGTGCACATTCTTTTACTTCCATAACTTCTTTCCTTTAGTCGGTAATGTCACTTGGGACACAAACCGACCGATCATAGCACATATAGTGATTACATTAAATCACTAGGAGATAATTTCATACCACTGTTGGATGCATACGTTACAACATTCAAGAATAGGATGCAAATGATGATGAGAATCCCTGCACAGTTGGTTGAACAATATAAGGATGAGATATGTTTTGTAGTTAACACTAACACTACACTCATCAAAGTTTTCAACCCAAGAACAACATGGTTACCACCATTGGTTTATGAAATTGACATAGATCTGGCTACAAAAGCTATTGAAGCCCTACTGAATGAACTAGTTGACAAATCTATAAGCAGATTTGGCACATATGAGGAAGCCAAGTCAAGAATAAAGACTTGTATAGTGATCAAGAAGATAGGGAAGAAGCAAACACCAATGGTGAAAACACTTAAGAAGAAACTCTTGGTAATGATGAAGAGTTGGAACAATCAGTGGATATCACCAAGGAACAATCACCCATCAGTGAAGGTAAAGAAGTAAGTGATTCTGAGTCTATAGAATCAGATGCAGAGCCACCAAAGGCCAAGAAAAAAAAATTTACTGATATAATAGTTGCATCTAGGACAAGGATAAAAACAAATAAAGTAGACTCACCACCATTGAAGAAAGGCACAGTGAAAACATATCTAAAAAGAAAAGCATCAACTGAGAAACTAGCACCAAGACAATGAAAGAGATATGTAAGAGGAAGAGAAGACAAGGATGATACTGAAGAAGCAGAAAGAGAACAAAGAATCCAAGTAGAAAAGGCCAAAATACCAAAGATGATTGATGAAAATGCAGAGTCAATCATCAATGCAGGCAGTATACTGTTGGAATACAATCACCACTGAGAGGGGGGGTAAATCAGTGGTTACTTAAAACTTGTTCTTTTCAAATTTTTACAATTATAACATATGCTTATGAAACATGAACAAAAGAAGCAAAAGAACAAAGTACACAATGTTTATAGTGAAAAACCCCTTAGGGTAAAAAACCACTTTGAATCTGAAATTTTATTGACCTCTTGGGCAAATCTTTTAGAGCTACAACTCTGGGAAGCACCAACACCCTGTTTTAGAAACACTGATTTCAAGGAACACCAATCCCTTACACCTGAAGCACCAACTTCAAA
>MU226155.1:1708951-1726493 GCA_018584345.1 Thuja plicata | reverse complement strand
ATAAACCTTATTAAACCTCTGATATACTTCTGCAATCAATATCTATTCACATATAACAAAGTAGAAACAAATATCATTACCCTATCCTTTGATGTCTTGTTGACCTGCAATAAAACCTTCTGGTCTATAGCCAAATTCTCACAAATCCTGAAACTTCTGTCAAACCCACCTATACCTTGTTTTAGAGGAATGTATCCTCTACTTATAAATGAAAAAATTCGACATTTTTGAGGCAGTTACATACCCCAAACTTCAATTAGACCAAAACTGCTCAAAACTGCTCAAACTGTCATAACTGATTTTGACCGATTGTGGTCAACATTTTTTTTATCTGTACACGCATCTGTTATAAAAAAAATAACTCAGACCCACTTGAGGGGATATGGAGACCTTTCCGAAAAGGTATAATAGTTGGCATCTAACTGATCAAAAAGCCTTTTGACTTTCACATATACTAAACCTATTTTTTATAACCGCTTCTTAATTAATATGAACATTAAGTGTTAATTGTGTAACACTTAGCTGCATCTCTCAAATTTGTTTAGAACAATGTTGAAAGACATTAAATAAGATAATTTCATGATTTTAACCATACCATATGTCCATTAGAATACCATATGTCCATTAGACATTAAGAGATCATATACATGAATTATTGACATCAATGACAACAATCAAAGATCAAATACCAAGGGTTCAACATATACAACATCACAAGATTAGACAATGGGGAAATCTGTCTACCGAGGATCAAAATAAAATAGAAGAGGCAGTCATTAAAATGATGGTAACTTTCAAATATTTGCCTCTACAATTTGGCAATCATATTTCATAGGAGCTATAAGATAAAATATCAGCTAGGTGGACATATGCATTGCATATGGAGAAATAGATGAGAGAGAAATACCTAGTTGCATTCATGCCCAACTCCTTAGTTGAAGAAATTGACTCAAAAATGAAGGAGTATGCCAAGAAATTTTCTGCAAAAACCAGAGCATACAAGGTACTGTTGAACAAGCTCGAAGATATTGACATTGAGAGCAATAAGATTTGGACTCAAATCTTTAATCCACCCAATTAGATACTAGCTATAATCATGACTACTCACACTGAGGAAAAGGAGGCCACACCAAGCCCCGAACACATTTTCATCAACAATATAGAGGATGTCAATCCCATTGACTTAACCACAGAGGCAATTAAGGCCATGGATGATATTCCTCAAATATTGTAATCATTAGAAGAAACACAAGACATAACTATATGATATATCACTCATGATGATTCTGATAATGATGCCAAGGCTGATGAAGATGTCAATATTGCAACTGAGCAAACAAATGAAAATGACACTACTAATGTTGCACAGGAACAAATACTAGGTAATATGTCTTTATTGATGCAAGAAATAAATATAATGACTAAGTCACAATAGACACCACCTGAGACAGAAGTAGACAAACTGATGGACAAAGGTGATGAGTAATGGGAAGATAAAAATACCAATGGAGAGGAAAAATTGAGTGATACACCCACTGAGGATAGTGGAAAGGCAGACAAGGTTGCAAGTCAAGAAAAGGTTGAAGTAGAGATGTCTACAACTTACCAATAGGTAATGACCGAGAAACCTAGCCAAGAAACCACACCTCCCAAGAAATCAATGACAGAAATTGAGCAACAAAAGGCTCTTTCTATAATACATCACTCCCTTGCATCAAGAAACATTAAGAAGAAGAAGAACAACAAGAAGATTAAAGCCCCTGTTACACTCGAGCAAATCATAGACATACCTGACTGTGATCCAAGAACACTTGATCCTGAGTCACTAACAAGGTATGGGGAGCTATGAAAAATGAAAGCACAATAGGACAAGCTTAGAGTGGAACACTGGAATTCACAAGTCCTAGAAACAACAAAGGAAATTCTATTATAGGTAGTTCCTGACACACCGATTAATCAAAATATACCCATCATTGATCAACTTGCAAGTCTAACCAAGGTAATAACACAACAAAATGTAGATGCCGAGAAGGTCATTGAAGAATGAGTAGAAGAGAAATATCACTAGAAAATCATAGAGAAAATCAGCCAAGAAGTGGCAGAGAATAAGGTGAAACTTTCTGAACTGGTAACCACATTAGAACATGTTATTTCATAATTAGTTACCTTAGTTCAAAAGTTGTGCATTATTGAGAACTTCACTACCGAGCATGATGAATAGATAGCTAAGTTAAATGAAGATCTAAAAGCTAGTGCACAAATTCTTTCAACTGATCCAAATGCATTCCAATTGCATTATGAAAATCTAGTTGAATATAAACGGTTAAGAATTGAAATACAAAAAGAAGAAATAAAAATCAGAGATGAAGTAACCGAGCTAAAAGCCATTTTACTACCGAATATCACATTGCTGATGACACACATGACTACGACAAAGACTCTAATTTCCACCCCAAAGATGTCAGTAGCAGAAAGCATCTATAACATGCACGGTCAAATCACATTGGAGAAAATGACCCTAGAGCACCTAAATGAGAAATGGGTAAATATGATGGCAACCATTAAGCAATCTCATTCGCACAAACTTGACAAGTTGTAAGTTATACATCTTTGTCATTACTTTCAAATAAGGGGGAAACATGTACATACATTATATCTACATACTGAGGCATGCACATAGGGGGAGTCATTATAAAAGTACAACACTTAGTATATACTGTACATATCAGTTTTTGATACTAATGCCAAAGGGGGATATTGATAATCCATAAAGGATCATAAGCTGTCATTAGTATACAAACAAATAGTTTTGGTCAGTCATGATCACCGAGAGACAACACTCACTGAGCAACAACATTCACCGATCGCAGTGGTCACTGAAATGTTGCTAACACTGAGCAATATATCAGCCAAGTATTAGTCTATAGAGACAACACCAAGCACCAGTACACAGAGATATTGCCGAGCACCAGTCTACACTGAGAGACATCATTTCACCAGAAAAAGTGGATCTCAACTACACGTCAATTAAAGCACTTTAGTCTTTAGAATAACTTGTTGCTTAGTTGGATAACCACTTCTTGTGGATCAAGAAAAGCATAAATGATGGATGCAATTAGTTAACTGATTATATTCATGAAAACTAGGAGATCAAGGTCAAGTTGTAAACCTTTGATCTTAGAGTTTTTTCAAGAAAAGTGTGAAACCTAAGTAGGTCAAAATCTTGTATATATAGATGTATTAATCAACCAAGAACATTATGATTATAGCTGACAAGGACATCTATGGATCAGACAGAGGTTTTCATGCACAAGGATAGATAAAGAAGAATTCATTTATGAGGAACTACATTCAAGGTGACCAAGCAGAATAGAGGGTAATATCATCAGAAGTGATCACAACCTGTAGCCCTAACATGCACCTTCCATTCTACAGATAGTGAAGCTTTGTGGTTTTCATCCCCACTGCAATTTTTACCTTCTAACAAGGGTTTTTGCGTTATCAAATACTTGTTTCATGTGTAAATGAGTTTCATGAATGTTTCAATGTTTGTTTACATCATTTATATTTATGCTATAATATTGCATGCATGAAATAGAAAAGCTACAATTGTGGGTTATGCAAGTAATGAGTACTAAGGTTAATTGGTAAAATTATTTAAGGGTACTGATTCGCCCCTCCCCTCTCAGCACACACCCTTCCATTATTCCAACACTTTGAACAATACCAAGCCACAATGCTACAATACCAAGCCACATTGGAGAATTGAAAACCATAGAAGGGGAAGCTATAAATTAGGCCTCAATGAGGATTTAAAGTGTGGCAAGGCAAATAAAGGCAACAAAAAATTATGAGATGCCTAGTCTCTGCTACAGATTTGGCTACTGTGGAATAAAACACTACCATGGAGGGAGATAAGCTTGCAAGCTAGATAGATAAAATGGTAGTAAATCAAGATCAATAAAATGAAGAATAAGGTAAAACTTTAGAGTTTTAATTGCCTGATGAAGTTGTAGACCTCATCAATGAAAATCAAATGAAAATAGTTATCCTATTTTTTCTAAGAGGAATTTCTACAGAACTAGATTTTAATGAATGGGCCAAATTGAATTGGGAGAATGGGAGATGGAAGATAGAAAATATAAGGGGGTTAGGAAAATGATATGTTTCTTTTGAGCATGCTCATGCAGTATTGCAATAGGACACATAGGTCATATGTGGAAAAATTTGTTACTTTCAAGCTTGGACATTTGACTTTTAGCCTAAAGTGCCCTCTCGTTTACACTACCCTATGTGGCTAGAATAGCCTTTTTTTCTTAAATTAGCCTTCAAACCATATCTTAAAGACATTGTGGCCTAGTTTGGTAAAATTATTTGGTGTAAAAAAAATTTAGATAAATTTTCCAACCTATGAGTGCATCCAAGACTGTATGAAAATAGATTTGAACAAGCCTCTACCAAAAAACATTAAATTTTATGGTCTTGGTTTTGAAATAGATCAACAAATAGATTATTTGAATAAGCCTAATGCATAATTTTTTATTTTTGATAAGAGGGAAATTTGCTTTTTTCCACTTAATCATATCACGAAATCATCTCCAAATTCCTCTACTAGTCATGGATCCCTCTCTTCACCCACTTCTTAATCTAACACTATTTTCCCTCCACTGGTGACCAAACACCTTCTGATTCCCAACCTTTTGGTTCCTCTTATAAAGATGAAATTATGCCTCATGAGTGGAGGATAGTTAGAAAGAGGAAGGAACCCTCCTCTTCACCTCAACCTCATTCTACAATGAGAAAACCATCACACCCTAAATCTCAAGGTTTTCCAAAGTTCCCTAATAGGCATGTTTCTCCTATGCCCTATCCTAGACAAAGATTACATTCTCCAATTGCTTCAAATGAAAGAGTGAGTTCTAAATAAGTCATTTATCTCTCTAATGGATTTGGAGTTTTGCCACAAGAAGAGGATAATAACCCTTCCAGTTCACGATGAATTGCAAGATTTTATCTTGAAATGTGAGAGGTCTTTTTCACCCTCAAAGAAAATTAAAAATTAAAAAGTATTGTAATAAAATGGAGGCCAGATGTTTTAGTCTCACAAGAGGTTAAAATAAATAATGAACACTTGGATGTTACTCTTTTCAATCTTTGGAAAGAAGTCAAATTCCTTCATACTTCTCACATTGAGGGTAGTGGTGGATTTGTGCTTTGGTTATCTCCTTGGATTTTTAAATATGTCATTTATAAAGGAGAGGACCTAGATCACATAGTTGTATTTGGGTCCTTTATTAATGGACTTCATATTAGGTCATATTGTACTCCTTTCTTGACAATTTTGTATGTTATATCAATAGCTCTGCAAGCAACATTGTTCAGTCTTTTGGATTCGAATATCTTGTAGCCAATGACATAAGATCTTAATCTTAGTTTAGGATCACCGATGCAATTGATCTTCAGACCTCTACCGTCCCATTTGGTTCCTGTTAATTTCTCTATTTCTATTCTTGGTCAATGCTTGAGGGCTTTTCATTTATCACACATGGGATACCTTTTCATGACATGAATAACATCCTTAGTTATTTTCTTCAGCTCATCTAGTCATAGATTTCCATCATGTACACGGCTCAAAACAGTGCGGATCCACTCAGTTTTGAATACCTTTGGGAAATTTAAGGAATTGGTTAACCCTTTAACCTCCAAATGTTTATGATCTTCCTTCAACTTCTCATCTGTGCATAGTGATTGATAAGTAGAAATAAGTTCAAAGTCTCTGATTTCACCTATTTTGTAGTGAATGTAGGAGCACACGTCTTGGACTAACAAAACCCTAGGTGAGATAGATGAAAATGCATCTTTTTTTTCTGGTTGGGCTGCAACTTATGGATGGATCTTCTATTTTGGCTCAGTGAAAGTGGAGGTCTTTACCAAAACAATCTTTTTATCCTTCTTTGTCTTTGCTTTCATGGTTCGAGATGTAGATGCCATGATTTTTGGTTTAGGGCTTGCACGAACGGTGTTCGAATAAATCATTAATAAGAGAATACATACTGAATAACCTCTAATATGATCAAAATGTGTTTGAATCTCTGTAGAATGCTCAAAAATGCTATGCTGCAACTTTGCTCTCTTTTCTCTGTTCTTCTCTATGATCACGGTGTGAACAAATGAGTTCACGTCGATCAAATTTATAGAAAAATGACTTAGGGTGGTGCAATAAATACTTTTCACCAACCACTCAGTGAACAAACATTATGCTCAATTAACACTGATAATACTTCAGCTTGGTGAATGTAACAAGTGCTCGGTTTCCATAGCAACTCGGTTGTCTCTTCACATATTACTGACTGACAGTTCTAACTTAGTACATATTAACCAACTCAACTAGATCATAGTAATAAAAAGTGTAATACCATAGTGCATCTCAATTCATGTTTATTTGGAATTTGTGCAATGAATATAGGAACTGATGTAAGATATAGCTTTGCAAGACATAGTTACTTACCTTCTTATATTGCTCAGTTGGAGACGGTGGAGCTACCTAATCCATTAGATGAGGTGTCACCAACTATTGTGCTTGGTCCTGCATTATCATTTGATGCTCAAATCCACATTTGATTTTTGATCCTTACAATTTCATCAATTGTATTGCCATTTCCATAAGTATTTATTCAGTCTACACAATCTCTACTTAAGTGACCGACTTTGTGATAGTGAGAACATGTCATACCAGAGTTTGACCAATTCCTATACTTGGTTCGCCATTGTCTCATACAATTTAATGCTACATGTCCATATTTACCATATTTTGTACAACTACTCCAAGTGTTATAATCCCATGCATAAGCATTACCTTTTCTTCTTGGTTGATTTACCTTTTCTTGTCCTTTAGGCTTCCAGATTTTCTTTGTGTTCTTCTTGCATGCTTGTGATGTATGAACATGCATTTTTCAATTTTGACACTATTTTTCCATGTATGGTTTCTTCTGTATTTGTTCAACTTGGATCTACACTGATGTGCCTAATGTCCATGCTTATTACAGTTATAGAAAATACCATTAAATTTTGGAGGGTTTCTAGGAATACATTTTGCTTTGCTTCTGCAAATATTTAATGTGTGGCCTGGTTTTCCACAGTGATGGCAAGAGGGATTTTTAGGCTTCAGGATTGAGTATACATTGCTTTTTTCAACTTGGTTTGATGATTCTCCTTGCTTGGTATACCCTAATCTGGTATTGTTGTTCAATATTCTTTGATAGTTCAGAAATTTATCCATTATCTTAGTGTTTTCTTCAAATCTCTTATTCACTTCATTATGTTGTTGTAAAATCTTCAATTCATTTCTCAATTTTTCATTTTCTTCTTTCAATACACCAATATCTTCTATTCTTCTTGCAAGTTCAGTATTCACTCATTTTTCCTCATGATTCATAGCAACCACTCGATTTGTGATATCAAAGTAATGTTCAGTAAGTCTCAATATCTCAGATTCTTTTTCTTGTAACTTTTCAGTCATCTATCTTATGTCATCAACAACCATGTTTCTATCTTGTTTATCTTTCTTTGCATCATTCAATACTTCAACCATTCTAACTATTTGTGTATCTTGACCGATCTGCAGTTCTTTCACTTGTTTAGAAAGTTGTTGATTGCTCTTAGATAGCTTTGATATGATTCCTTCAGATGCATCAAATATGCTACTAGATTCAAATCCAGATGTGTCAAATGGGTCATGAATCTCTTCTTCCTGATAATCAATCTCATGACAATGAAGTTTCACGTCCTTTCTCTTAATCAACATCTCCCTGAGTTTCTCTTTGGCTTCCTTGTATTGTTTGACATAGATCTACAATTGTAACTTTTGATTTTCAATAGTTTTACCAAGTGTATACCTTTCCATTGTAAGATCTTTTCTCTTCAACGATTAAACCTTCAAAACAAGAGAACTAGCTTTGATACCAATTGTTGGGATAATGGAAGGGTGTGTACTGAGAGGGGAGGGGTGAATCAGTACCCTTAACAAATTTTTAATCAATTCTTTATAACCACTATTCTGTATTAACTGTTTGAGTAGATTACATACACCAGACATATAGTTTCACTTCTAAAATATAAATGCATGTAAAATAAACAATATACATGTACATGAAATTAAGTACTCATGATACTAGTATTTTGGTATCACAGAAAACCCCTATTAGAAGGTAAAAACTACGATGGGGATGAGACCCACAAAACTTCACTACTACAGTAAATAAAGTAGCTTGTTAAAACTTACAAAGAATTATCACTTTTGATGATCTTACCTTGTTAGGAGTAACAATGAGATCGATTAGATCTACCTCATGTGAGGAATTTTCAACACAAAGTAAGTGTGCACTCGGTTAAGAGATTCACAAAAAATGGTTAGGTCTACTTTGTTAAGAGATTTAGGGGTCTATTACAATTGTTAGAGAGTAACAGAAGTTTGATCTGAAACATATACAATCTCAATATTGCTGATACAGATCCATTAAGTACATATAAAACATATCACCTCAATGTGAATGATAATACCTTCTGCTCTATTCTGCTTGGTAGCCTTGCTTCTATTCTGAAAACTAATTTCTGCAATGTAGTCTTAGTCCTTAAAATCCCTTGTTTGATCTCTATTATCTGTAGTATAGTGGATACTTGATCATTGCTTGATCAACATACATTAAAAAATTTGACATCTATACATTTATATATCAAACTTATGACCTAATTAGGGTTTTACAATATCATCCCTACCCTAAGATCAACAGTATACATAATTTACCTTGATCATCTAACATAGGATATATAAACAATTAATGTTGTAAATCTGTAATTAACGCTCTCCTCAATCATTGTAAATCGGTATCTAGGTTGTAAAAAAAGTTGTTACATAGAATAATGTGCCATAACAAACTTTTATGTGGCCTCTGGTCCACTCAGTTATTGTTGTCTCTTGGTGCTCAGTGTTGTCTATGTATCTCAGTTATACTATTGTTCAATTATACTATGTATCTCGGTGTTGTCTATTGCTCGGTTAAGTCTGTCAGCTCGGGTATCACTGTACTCAGTTAAATTTGGGTGTGATCAGTGCTCTTGGTTAACTTTGCACTTTGGTGAATATACCAACTGTCTTGTTTGTGACTTGATTACCGATTGTCCATGTTGAGTGCTTGAATACTAATGACAACTTCAATGCTTAATTGCAGTAACAATAAGGACAAATATATTCTTTGGGAATGGATGTTTAAAATTCTTCATTAATGTTATTTGGGTGCTTGGAGGAGACTTTAATATGGTTGAACATCATGAAAATTTCTCTTGGTTTAATCATTTCAAACTCAATCATGATGAATTTGAAAGATGATTTTATTGCTAGAATATTATTAGAGTGGTTGACCTCATTCATAATAAATTATCCAACCATGCTACTAATTGGTTTACTTGGTCAAATTGTCGATCGGGCAATGATAAGAAGTTGAGAAGATTAGATCGATTTTACATTTATCACAATGTTAATGTGGATGTTTCTTCTGCAGGTTCCTTTGTGACCATTGATTATTCCACTACTCTTTTTTATCATTTTCCTATCATTTGTTCTATTTCTTTGACTCGAATGCAAGGATAACTTTAGGAAACCCCCTTTGAAAAGATATAAAATCTTAGCGAATCTTTTGTTTTTTTGAAAAACAAATTATTAGCAAATCTCACAAGTTTTTGAAGAAAAAAACTACTTTTATTGACGATATTTTTTAATCACATTTTTTTTGTAGAAAATATTGGCGAATCTCAATAATAATGAAAAATTCATTAATCACCAAGGTGAATACTTCCATTTTTTAAAAAAGTAGAATTCTTATAGAAAATTATTGGGATAAATCTGATTTTTTTTTATGGGTTTAAGGAATAGACTATAATATTTAGTTGCTACCATTTATTTAAAATATTAACTCAACCCCTCATTGTATTGTGTGAGATAAATGTACTAATATTTTTAATTCTAATGGGACCCAAAAAAATTTCAAGACCATTGATTTCTATTGAGATCAACAATCCAAAGAAAATTTTATCCCACGGGTGATCCCACAATAGTGGGTTACACTTTTTTGCCTAAATGGACATTGAAGTCTACATTTTGAAAAAAAAAACTTTTAGATTCGGATGCATATTGTCGTTAAACCATTTGAAATCAAAAGATAAAGTAAACTAGAGTCTTTTAGGATTTTCTATCTAGATTCTAAATATATATTTTTCTTTTCTTTTGAATTGATTTGAATGGTTTTTTTTTCTCCCACGAAAATTACCATGTTGCTGAAAATGTCATTTTCAAAGAGTTACATTGACTACATAGAGCGTAATTTTTTTTCTAAAATAGATATCAATGTGATTTTTTCGAATTTGGTTTTGTAACATCCATACGAAGGGCATGCAATTGGTTTGATGATATTATCATGATTATTGCATATTTTATGAATGTTTGAAGTTGAGTAAACCATAATTTTGACATACCTTGACTACATAGCTTATAACTTGTTGTGTATTTATCAAAATTCATTTTTTTATTGTAGAAAGTAGACTCGAAGATGGAGGGCACTGTTATTTTTTAAAAAAATTTTATCTTTTCTACTATTTTTCATTGAACATTAAACTTCAAGGTTTATATTTGATAAAAAAAACCTACATTCGATGCACGTCAAAAAACATAAGCCTAATTAATTCAAAAATTGTCAAATCTATATTCGTCAGAAAGATCGTTTAGAGTACTTGTGTGATGCAAAAGGAGGTCTCCTTATTCTTCCATTTGAGCCCTGTGCTTCAGCCCTGAGGCCATGAAAACTTCAGATTTGTGTCAACCTATGCAAATGACCTATAATAAGATACTTTCGATAGAAACTATTGAGTTTCGATCGAAACTACTTTCTATCGAAAGTAGTTTTATGGTTTGACATTTGTTAACCCATTTACCAAAGTAGTTTTGATATAAAGTCATTTGTTTCAATAGAAAGTTAGAGATCACTTTTGATAGAAACCTGTGTCAACCTATTTGGTGTCATTTCGGGTTCAAAATGATTACATATAAATAAATATATGTTTTCATCATCTTATTAATTTGAAAGTTGCAAAATAATTCGCACTTTGGAAAAGAAAGACTTTTGAAATTGAATTTTTTCAAATTTTGTCAAAATTTAGTGGAACAATTTTGCAACTTGTGATGGGAAATAAAAAGAGAAGGCTAAATAAGAGTACACGACATTATTCAGAAGAGACTAAACAAATACTACGTGAAGAAGAATGGGAAAGATATTGATACATAAGAAACAAGGTATGTCTCTATCTCTTTATCTCTCTCTCTATGGATATTTTAAGTTGATGGTTATGACTTGTCTTAATGAAACATGTAAGCCTAATATTTCAATACCTAATTAGACCTAATTTGATAAATAAGACCTAATTAGACCTAAGACCTATTATGCCCTGCATACCCATCCCTACATTTTGTGGGCAAAATGTTGGGTCCCCCTTTTCACTTTTTTTTTCCTTGGTTTCTTTTTGTTTGCCTTTGTTTTCCCTAGCCTTTGAATCCGCAGGGCCGGTGTTGTGTTCTTTTTGGTCTTCCTTGCTTCGGGGCCTGATCCCGGAGTGTTTTTTTATGTCGTCCAGATTTCTGGACTCCGGGATTCTCTGTAACCACTTCCTCTTTTGTTAGAGGCTTTGGTTGCATGGGATCCCTAGGCCCAGAGTCTGGAGGTTTTTCCTTTCTAGGGATTTGCAGAAGGAAAGCATGATATTTTTACCCTAGGGGTATAAATAGAGTTTCACCAGTCATTGTTACATTTACCGCAAACAAATTACCCAAAGCGATTCAAGGCAATTAGAGCGATTTTAGCAGTGACTAAGTGCGATTTGTTCTCAGAGCTTAAATAGTGCTTAACAGTGATTGGAAGTTGTGCGTTTGTGGTCATTTGAAGCTAATTAGTTGTAGAGCACCTCCTATGCTTGTTCTCTTGCATTCCTCATGTTTTAAGGTAGGCCCTCCTGGTTCTTCCTTGTTGCTTTTTAGTTTCATTTCTGGTTTTCTTTCATTCTATTTTTGTTTCCTCCGTGTTCCCATTCTGTTCTTAATCGCCTCCCGTTGGCAGGATGGCTCTGCCAGAGGGTCATCCACCCTCTGTGCAGATTAAAAATAGTGTATTCTAGTGTACATATTGTAAATTGTTGTTGTTTGTCTATAAGTAGGTGTAAATAGGTTTATTTTTGGTCAGCCTGCAAGTTGTGCTTTGACCCTCTGTGTAGGTGCTTGTAGTTTATGTACAATTTTGTATATCCTTCACTCTCACCTAGTGGTGAGCTCATCATGCCCCTCTGCATTTAACCAAAATGTTGAGCTCGCCCACCTGGTGTCTGCAAATTCAAACTCGGCACCTCGCTAGGTCGAGTTTGCAGGTTTTCTCTCTCCTCTATCATTTCCATCTTAATGGTGGGTTTAATTCTCCCACATGCAAGCATTTTAACTAGACCAAGTAACATTAATTCCCTTGAGTGATCAGATAGCTATCATCGTTATTACCATTACTCCCTTTATTACATGACCACGTGACACCCCATGTCATCCCAGTACAACTAATTGCTAGTCATGTTGATAACAATCAATTTTATGGACTCTGGGTCCCATGTTCCCCTTTTGCCTTCACTTCATTCACCGCATGAGCCAGAATCCCTGGAACCCCCAGGCGTTGATCAAATTCCCAAGTAAGTCATTTAATTATATATTTTTTTGGGGGGTTTTGATGCAAACTAACACCTTTTCAGGACAGATGTGAGGCGGTGATGAAATCTCTGGGATCCAAAATTCTATCATGTTTTATATATACTGATGGTCGTCTGATCTTGCAAGTTGCCAAAATTCACTTATCAATCATGTCTGAAGCACCATCATCTTCCCCACCCAGGATCTTGGAACTCCCTACTACTTTGACAAGGTCAGCCCTCTAGACAAAAGTCGACAAGGCCTTAGAGAAACTCCCACTGACCATGAAATACCTAAAGGGAGAAGCTATCCTGGGATCCAAGGTTGATTCCAAGCTACAATTGATCACCGACACAAGTTTCAGAGCATGGACCAAAATGCAGGCCTTGGTAAAGATAATATTTATTCAGCACAAGCCTAGAGATATGATGGCACTTAATGTGGCTGCCTCTAGAATCCTTAAGGCCGCCTACTTCCCCTACTTAGTGCAGGCTCCAAAGCTCATTCTCACACTAGAAAAACACTATAACACAATCATTCAGGATGTCATTCTTGCCACTCCTCTTCCATCGAGTTACCCAACACCCATGGTATCTCTGGATGCTGCAACATTTTCTTCAGGGCTAGGGATCCCCCAATTTTCCAATGCTACAGTTATCACCCGCTACCTAGCATTAAATGAACTTGAGAAGCTCCCGCACATCTCCTGGAAATATCTCAACTCCAACTGGCTTAAGACCCCGAGAAAACATTACAAAAAGATGAAGTTGGAGATCCCCCAAACAGAATTTAAGGAAAGTATACAAATGGGGATCATCGCTTTGTGCAGGGTCTTTGGAGAACCCCATGCTTGGGAATTCTCAGCATGGATGTATTACTTCTTGTTCGGCACCGCCTCTGCTAGATAAAATTTTGATTGGAAAACGACACCTTTGTTTACTACAACATTCTTACATCCACTCAGGATGCTGGATACCGGCTTTCAAAAGAGGCAATGACTTCGTTCAACACTTATGGCCATTGATACATTCAATTTTAACAACACTCCTACATTTGGGTGACCATCTTCTCTGGAAAACCCTACCTATTGCCCAAGCATTGTGGGGATAGGATCATTCTTTTGAACTATTGCAGACAAATTCTAGAGCTTCATGCATTCTTTTCACTGAAGAAGGTCACCAATATTTCATTCCCAATCACTTGCGGGAACTACTCTTGTAGCCTTGCAGCAAAAAAAGAGGTCGATAGTGAACTAAAGTGCCTGGGGCTGGAAAATTTTTACCTAGATCAGAAGAATTTTGATCCACTAGATAAGATAGCATCGGCATTGCCCTGGGTGTTGGACCCCCACAAGCCTCACATTGAAGAATTTTGGGCAGACTGCCAGGACAATTTTGAAGTTTGGAATCAACATTTTGTCATAATGACGCAGGGTATGATGAAGTGTCTTAAGCTTCAGACCTTTCCTAAGGACTTTTCAGATACCGAGTCCACAGAAGACCCATAGTATAAGGCTTAGGGAGTAGACAAGATGGCTCTCCCTCCGGTGGACTGGGACACCCTAGAAGGCCCAACAATTGAGGACATCACCCATGATGTGATTGAATGCAGTCATGCATATTTATAGAAGGTATGTCTGAAGAGTACTCGCAAGGTTTGCTTGTTTTTGCAGGGGTCCACTTCTAGAGCTAGAACCTCTGCGCAAGGCGAGGATAGAGGAAAAAGAATAGTTGGTACCTTGGCCTAGATTCTATCCATAGTTTTAGTTCCTGCTATGGAATAGGTGCACCTTCATCTAGCAGCATCCTAGTAGATGAAGGAGGTATTGAGAACCCGTCTTGGCATCCCAGTTATTCCAGCAGAAACTACCCTCCCTTCTGGTTCCCCCTCACTTGCTGAACTTATGGTCCGGGTAGCGGGGACAGGAGTGGAATATGAACATGTGGCCATGTTGGATGTTGGACCCCTATTGGTGGTAAGAAGGAAAATCAAAGAAAAAATGTCCCTCCACCAAGGGTAGATATAGAGCTTGGGATACCTAACATCCCCCAGGTGGATGTTGGTTGCATTTCATGTTTTTTCTGTTTTGCCTTGTTCCTTGTCTTGCCCTCTGCAAATTTTCAGGTTTTCATACTTATTCCTTGCCAAAGTTGTCAAAACCATGAAAGAACCCTAGTAAGCCAAGTGTTAAACGATGCATTTTGAAACCCTTAGCCATGTCTTATATTTCATCGTTACCTTTTTCAATCACTCAAGGCATGTGCTTTAAGTTAAGTCGCTTGATCGCATAACCCAAAATGAATATGCCAAAACCTCTCCCGACTTAGCTTTTCCTTTGTGTCGCATTGTCTCTTTAAGAAAAGGAATATTCCATCAGTGTCTCGAGACTTGGCGATATCTCTTTAGTTGGGTTTTCACTTGAACTTCATGTTATAAGCTTTAAAAGGAACGGGACTCACTGTTAGTCGGGTGATCACGTGATGTTTTCCACAGTTAGTAAAAAATGCTCCGACTTTGCGATTCTCTTCATGTCGCGTGATCGCTAGAACAGGCCATGGCAAACAGTTAAGTTTCTCTTCAGTCGTGTGGTCTCGTGATGAAATGGCAGTTAAGGGATAACAGTCCCGATTAAGCAACTAACGATTTGATGTTAGTGATTTCCCTTAGTCAGGATGTCGCCAGAATAGGAGCAGTGACTCAGTTTTTTAGAATGTATTAAGTGGACAAAAGAATAGATGACATCTGTCACAGAGCTAGTGGTTGTCGGGAGGTCGCAAGAAGGAGGAAAGGGATCATGCGATAAGGAGACTAAGGTGTTTTTACCCTCAGTCGCGAAGTCTCCAGATGACTTAAGGGCATGAAGAAATGTATGGCAATTAAGCGAACAACCGTTCGATGGAAGAGTGAAAAGATCTGACGGTGGTCGCGAAGTCTGGAGATAAAAGTGCCCCAGGGAAAAAGTCCTTCCGACTTAGCGATTAAGGTATGTCGCAAGGTCGCTGTAAACAGAGAAAGGGTAAATTTCAGTAAAAGATCATGTTAAACTTATCACCCAACTCAGCGACTAAAGGTTGTCATGTAGTTTCGAAAAGAGAAGTAAGGATCTAGCGACTTAGTGATAAAAATGAAATGTTAAATGGTAACGGTTTTTCGCGAAGTCTGGAGAAGAATGCTGTGTTAAGGTTAACTTCATGCAACTCAAGTTTCATCGTTGTCGCCTAATCGCTTGAAGGACTTGAGTTAGCCGAGGAAAGGAATTACATTGTCGCCTAGTCTGGAGATCAGACCATGGTTAAGAAAAAGTGCCCGCGACAAAGAGACTTAATGAGGTCGCGAGGTCGCTTGATAACAAGATCTAAGAAATGCGGCGCCAAGTGGATGACATGACAGAGAAGATCACCCGACGGCCAATCAGATACATGAATTTTCTATTACTGTGTACAAAAGGTAGCTGAGATGTATGACAGAGGACGAATTAGATGATGCCATGTCAGCTGTCTTAACCGTTTTATGATTGCGCCAAAAGATTCATGATTTAAATTTGATTTTCTGTCACCTCGCGCAACTACGGCTAGGTTTTTGAACGTTTCACGGCATATCAACTTAATGGCAGAATTGACGTTTCTAAATTTTGAGCCATGTACTCTGAATCCTGTGGCTATAAATAGAGGATCGTGCATTCATTCTTGTTCACCGAATTTATGATTTCAGAGCCGAGTTGTTGTTTTTGAGAGAAAAGTGATATTCTGAGTTGTTGCAGTGCTTTTAGGTGATTAAGGTTTCTAAAAGTTACAGAGATTTGTGATATTATATTTGTTTCAATATCATTCAGACAGAGATTCGAAGTGCTTGCAAAAATGAGTACTTCTATGAGCATTGCATCTACTAGTGGAGGCAGTGGAGAGGAGCAAAAAGGAAAACACAGCTTCTCAGACGAGTTTCTGCAACTGCTACCAGGTTCAACACAAAACCGAAAGATTGATGCTGGTGAATTCAAAGATGATTTCAAGGACATCAGAGATGCAGTGACCCCAGGAACAACAGGTTATTCTCTGTTTACTTATTTCTACAAAAATTCTGATAAACCTATCCCTGTGTCAAACCCTTGGATATCTGGTTTGGGTAGGTTATTAGTGCCTGATGTGTTCCTTGATGTTGACCTATTTTTGGACCTGGCTAACCACTATGATGTACTCACAAAGACCATCAAAAGGGAAGATGGCACTAACTTGCTTTTTTTAAATAGAAATTCTTTCATGCAAGCATTTGGCCTATTTAGCACCATGTCAACCAAAATTGACATGAAGAAGCAGGAATTTAGATATAGCAATAAGCCTCGTGTTGCTAGGGGCTTGTTGAAGAAGCATATGCCACAAGAGATAAGAGATCATATAGGTCCTCAGGCTGGACCATACCCATATTTTTACAAAGACCTGCACTTTTATATCAAATACAATGCCTATGCTCTTTGCAGAGTATTAGGAATAGATGGAGATGCTAAGAGAATAGGTCACGACATCTTGATGATGGTCTTGGACCTGCGGGAGATACACTCTAGCACAAGTTATGATTATATTCAGCATATAATCGATGAGATGCATGAAGGGTTCATTGCTACACAGAAGAAACTGAAAAACCCTAAAGAGAAGGAGCCAAAGTTCATGCATTATTCAGTTTTAATGCACCTTCTCCTGTACTACAACTTCACAATCATGGATCCCCATAATTTGTCTCCACAAAGATCCTTTCAAGGACATCCAAATCCTATCCAGTTTT
>MU226155.1:1658586-1676500 GCA_018584345.1 Thuja plicata | reverse complement strand
ATTTTATCTGATTTAAAGTTTACACGTATAAATTTGTTTCAAAATTTTGGATTTGGGTTTGCGTTTATGTTTCAAAATTTTGGATTTGGGTTTGCGTTTATGTTTCAGAATTTGAGTTTGTGTTTGCGTTTAAGTTTGGAATTGCATTTAAATGTTTTGAAATAAAATCAATATATTATATTTTTTGTTTACGTTATGGTTAAATTATATGATTTTACCTGATTTAAAGTTTACACGTATAAATGTTTCAGAATTTTAGATTTGGGTTTGCGTTTATGTTTCAGAATTTTGAGTTTGGGATTGCATTTAAATGTTTCAGAATTTGAGTTTGTGTTTGCATTTATGTTTCAGAATTTGAGTTTGCGTTTATGTTTAGATTTATATTCAACCTAAAAAAACTCATTTCTAAAAAATGAAGAAAAAAAAAATTATATTATAATGCTACATAAAAAAAAATCTAAAAAAATTCATTTCTAGAAAATGAAGAAAAAAACAATTATATTCTAATGCTACATAAAAAAAATCATTTTACACATATGCTTAAATACAGTAAAACATTTAAACAAACAAAAAAAAAACAAAAAAAAGGGGGCCTACCTAGTACTCGGCCGAGTAGTCACCTTCACCCCACACGCTAAAATCTAGCCCCTCAAAGTGCAAATGAGGGGCTAGCGGGCTATTTTTAGCCTTTTAAAATAATGAGTATACTCGGCTGAGTATAACTCGGCCGAGTACCTCTCAGCAGAGAGTCCGCAGCCACGTAGGTGCCACTCAGCGCCGCGTGGCAGCCATGATGACTAGGTCGTGTTAGACTCAGTCAAGTTCTACTCGGCTGAGACTAACAAGAATCTACACCCTGAAATGTCCCCAGGGGTGACAGATTATTGTGCATTTACCCTTAATTATAAACATAAGAAGGAGAAAATTGGCACTATTTTGGATGAAGGTAAGAAGCATACTGACCCTTTTGAAACTACTATTTTATTTCAGAAATTTTATGAAAACTTATTTAGAGAAGTGAACAATTGAGAAGACATCCAACAAGCCTTGGAAGAAACTGTAAATAATTTTATTCCCAACATGATTGACCGTGGTTATTGTCATTTTTAAGATCAACCCCTCTTTATATAAGAGCTTGAATGTGCTCTTTTCTCTATAAAACTAAGAACCATCCTGGTTTTGATGGTCTTCCAACTGAATTTCATCAAACAATGTGGTGGCATATAAAAGATGATTTTATATGCCTAACTTGGAATCCCTCCACAAGGGATACTTAGGTCCAATTATCACTAAAGGCTTAATCAAAATTATTCCTAAAGGAAAAAATGAAGACTTTATTTCTAGTTGGCTACCAATTACTTTGCTAAACATTTCATATAAAATTATTGCTAAGGCTCTAGCTATCAAGATTAAACTAATTGTTCAATGTCTATTGAGACCTAAACAAACATGATTTATTTAAAAGGAATATTTATACTTGACAATCTTATGTTTGCTTGGGATACTATGGAATGGGCCCAACAATCATGCCAAAATGCTTTAATAGTCAAGGTTGATTTTGATAAAGCTTATGAAATTATTCATTGGGAATCCATTCTTAAAATGTTCTAGTGGTTGAGATTTGGTCCAAAGATCCAAAATCATGTTCAAATTTTATTTAAAGATGCAAATTCACACCTTGTTATAAAAAAATCTATATCAACATCCTTTTAATTACAATTTTCTATAAGATAGTGGTGTCCTTTATCTATTGTCTTATATGTTCTTATTGTTGATGCCTTGGGTTGCTTACTTCAAAAGGATAATTAGATGCAACTTATTAGAGGAAAATTGATTCCTTGAATCAAGGTGGTTATCAATTCTCACTTTGTTGATGATACCATGTTATTTATTCAAGAATTTGAAGAGGAAGTTAATAATACATTGGACATGTTAAATATGTACAGTGTTGTTTTAGGTTCCCAATTGTCCCAAAACAAGACTAAATTTTTAATAATGTCCCAAATTTTCTATTCCTCATTAGATTCTTGAGGAATGGAAACTTATTAAACATAGGGAGATAACAAGATATCTAGGGATTCCTTTTGGCTTAGGGATCTCTCTTTGAAGTGTGGGGATAAATTTTAAATAGACTTAAAAATAAATTGTTCAACTAGGGAAACAAATTCTTCTCTAGTAGGAAAGATTCAAGTGGCTAACAATATCTGCATCGCTTCTCATGTTTATTATTTATCTTGTTGGATGCCTTCAAAGTAAGGATATGAAGAATTGAATAAAATAATTTGAAATTTTCTTTGATCTAAATGGGATGGTAATGTTGGGTTCAATGCATCTCCTTGATCCCATTGCATTCAACCAAGAACTAAAGGTGGTCTTGGGCTCATAGACCAAAAAAATCAAGGACTTTGGCTTGTGGCTAAATGGATTATCTAGGTTGCTAGTGGAGACAAACCATGGAAAATTTTAGACCATCATTGAACCATGAAAGCTTCAATAAAAAAGAAGTGGTTCAAGTAGTTAATCGGTTAGACAAAATGTTAATGTCTCCCTTATTCAAAATCAAAGCTTCTTTTCCTCTTTAGTCTATTCGAAAAGAATGACAAGAATTTAGTTATTTTTTAAAATATAATAACTCTTCTTTGCAGCATGGTTTTAGTTTTTCCTTAGCCTAAATTTGGTGGAATATACTGATTAGTTATCATAATCAACTACTTTCTATTAGTTTTCCAAGACACACTTTTATCTTTTTGAAAAGGGAGTTAAAAAGTTCAAATGTATTTGGGATTTTAATACATTTAATTGGGCTTGTGGATAATTTACCAAATAGAAGTATGGGCTAAGTGAGAAATTTAAATATATATTTATTTTTATCTTTGTGCAATCCTTACAAGGCTTCACTTAGTGAGCTTGGCTCATAGTACATGCATTTTTGGCATACTAAAGAATACCCCCATTTTCAAAATATATTTCCACAAAATCCTTTTTTTTTACCCCCTTCCAATACCTACCAAGTACCTCCCACACCCCTTTTCCTATATAAATTCCCACTTCCCCCCCCAAAAAAAAGAACCCCCTATATAGGAAATATATTACCCTACTTTTTGCCCAATTTAAACCCCCAAATATGAACACACGTGATATGATTTTGCCCCGTCAATGAAGCACATCGTGAGTCCTTAGTCCCTCTTTATCTCTCTATAAATTTGTGCACTTCTAAGGAATGCAATATTTTCAAATATTGGAGATAGTTGTCATTTAGTTCATTCAACTTTTTTTTTTTCCCTTGAAGAATGTTTATTTCCAGATCCTTCCTTTTTGGCCACTTACTCCTTATCTTAAACATAAGTGGAAATGCAGATTCACCTCCTTTTTTTGGATCAAAATGAGTGCTCAAATATGAAGGTCAAAATTTGATTTTTATACACAAGTGTTGGTTTGGAAAATTTTGTATTGCAAGCTATCTATTGGGATAGATTGAAATGTATAATGTTGTAGCCTATCAATTTCCCTTTTTGCCAATGTGTGGAGAATATGAGACATATTTTGGGACTACAAATTCATTAAGAAGCAATAGACAACTATATTTAAAAACTTCCCTTCCATTTTCTATTGTGAGTTAAATTGGAAATAAACTATCTATGGTTTTGGCAGACATAATAATATCATTGTTGAATCTATTAGACAAGTTATTTTAAAGCACATTTGGAAGGATATATGTTATGCAATGTTTTCTAAAAACTTTTTTGAGACATCTGCACTTTAAGGCTTTACTCTGACATTTTTTCCAGCTGGCATTTTTGTTCTCACAACTCCAAATATTATGTAAGAAGAACACAAAATTAATGTATCAACTTCAAAAAAGTAAAGAGAAGGTGTTACAATTTCAGTCTATTAACAATATTTTCCAATGTAAAATTGGTCAATATATGAAATGGAGGTCTCTCTCAACCATCTAGTGGTTTCTTTTTACTTATGGTTAGATAATATTTTATTTCTATAACTACCTGATGGTAACTTCTATCCTTTGCAACACACACACACACACACACACACACACACACACACACACACACACACACACAGAGAGAGAGAGAGAGAGAGAGAGAGAGAGAGAGATATATGAAAACTTAATATACATTTATTTATCATTTTTCTATAATTTACAAAAATAAAAATGTAAGATGAAAATTTAATATATATTTTATTAATATCAAGATGTGTTTGGTTTTATAGTATTTATAAAAGATAATTTTACTAACCTTCTCTAATTCTTTTATGTGCAATTCAACTCTTTTAGTTTAGTTTTTTTTGGTAGTCTTGTACCTTTGTTTTCTTTTTTAAACTAATTTTTGCAATCTCGCTCCCTTATATTTTTCTCTACATCTTATTAGTTAGATATATCTTTTTATTCTTTCTTACATTGGTTTTTAATAATATGCACTTAAATTATTTTAAAAAAGATTTGAAAGCACTCACTGTTAGAATTTATAGAATTCTATCACAAAGATCCATTGTAGCAAAAACCTATCACAAAAGCAAAGAATGGAGACAAAACAAAGAATGTTATGAAAGATGAAATAGTCATTCAGAGAGGGAATAATAAAATGCAAAGAGATCAATCCTTATAAAGGTGATCAAAACTCTAAAAGAGAAATATCTAGGATGTATGATAATAATTAATAAAAGAATTAATTATTATATGCCTAAAGTTTAGCTTAAGTAAACTAGAGATAATAACTGAATCAATAATTAAATCAAATGATTTAATTAATAAGTGGAATATCTTATTACTCTAACACCCCCCTTAAGATAAACTTAGGGAGTAGCTAAAAACTAGAAAAAATAAATGAAAGCATGAAATTTGGGTCCTGGCAACAAGGCCTGATCAGGTACCCAATCACAACCAAATCTCTGTAAAATCAACAAAATCAGCAAATCTCAACAAAATGCTCAAAAATGCTTCAAATGGATCAAAATAAAATCAAATGGATATTTATCATTCAAATTGGATTAAATCAAATAAAATCAAAGTATTACTTAATAATGAAATCAAATAATAAAAAATAAGCCTAAAAAGGGATCAATCAAATTATATAATTGATTTTAATCAATTAATTGTATAGTTTTAAATCAAAAATAAAATTGAACCTATTCAACCTTACATGGCTAATTTAATTAATTAATTGAATTAAATAAATCCTAATTTCTTTCAACATAATTTGATCAAGCAATGAGAATTGAGGACTTTGTCTCTTTGTCCCAACCTTTGAGACAACCATTTAAATGGTCCCCCCATTTGAAACCATTTGAGGGATCAAACTCAACCAAGGATTAACCAATGATCAATTCACTCTACCCCCTACCCTTGAGATTTTACTATAACTACAAGCCATTTTCAAGCATAAGCATATCCTAGAAAATTTGAATGCATAGCATCATCACTATAGGCAATTTCATAGCAATTGAGCAATATCTTGAGCATTTTGAGAGCAAATTGTGAGATTTGAGAGCATATCATGAGTATTTGAGTTCATCTTTATATCTTTGAAAGAATTGAGAGCTATATTAGGCATTTTAGTATCAATTTCTCATTTTAGGATGGTCACTAGTGGAGATTAAGGCTGAGAGCTCTACTTGCAAAGCCTAGTTAGAGAACCATGGAATGTTATGGATGTTAAATACAATTATTTAGGTTAAATTGTTTGTTTCTCTCCATAGAATTGTTCTTAATTGTCCTAATTTCATGAAGGTGTATTAAATCACACACAAATGGTGCCCACCGTGGGGCTTTAGGCCTCGTTTTACATCGTTTTATCAAGTTTTTGTGTGTTTTAGATTCACTTTTATGCTTATTTTGTAGAAAATAGGTGAAATGACGCATATGAGCAATCTGATGATGCCTGTGAGCAGTTAAATGACATGTACAGTTTCTATTGTATTTCTGTCTTAATTTCTTTGATGCGTATGAGACAAAGTGTGACACATAAGCCTGTAAAGCATCGCCTGTGAGCTGCAAAGTGCCACCTGTGAACTATTAATTATTGCATGTGATCTATTGTATGACACATTTTAACTGTTCTGTAATGCCTGTGAAATTTACTTTACTGCCTGTGCATTTTTAAATGTCATGTATTAAAGTTACTAAAAATTCTACTCTCTTTATCAAATCGATCATTTTCCTAATCAATTTTGATCAACCCTAAACCAATCCTATTCAATCCTAAACTAATCCTATTCAATCCTAAACCATTCCAAACCTTCCTAAATCAATTCAAACCCATCCTATTCTATTCCTAATCACTTTAAGAATTGTTTGGACTCATTCTGACCATTCTGGGGCATTGTCCAAGATCATCGATGCCTAATTAACCCAATTTCCAAACCAATCAAAACCCTATTTCAATTCGATCAATCTTTTCATCATTTCAAAAGCATTGTCCAAGTTCATTGATGCTTTGTATCCCCTTCAATCAGCTATTTGATAACATTGTCAAAGATCACCAGTGTTATCGCTATCAATCTATCAATATCAATTCAATAGTGTTGTCCACATTCGTCAATACTATTGTTTATCATTATCATTTTGGGAACATTATCGAAGATCATCGATGTTTCCCCATTTCAATTTCAATCTTACGATGCCGTCAAATTTCATTGGCACTTTTCAATCATTTCTAATCATCATTATGTGAGCACATTGTCAAATCTCATCGATGCCTCGTGATTTCCTAAACTATTTTGGAATCCTCAAAATTAATCCTAAACCTTATCAATATCATTTCAATTCGACATCAACACCTTCAATTTGACCTATAATCCACTAATTTCCCCCTTTGGATGAATAGTCCATAGTTTATCCTAGGTCCTGATTGAATAAATAAATAAACTTTATTTATTCCCTTTTTCCTAAGTCTCCAACAATTAATTAATTTTTATTAATTAATTGGCTAATATCAATTTATGAGATTTTTATAAATCTAATTATTGATTTTGAGGAATATTGAGGATATTGAATTATTAATTTGATTAATGATTCCTAATCCTACCTAAATATCATATCCCTTAATTGAGGATTCACATCCCTATTAAGGTGCTTCATGAATATTCTCAATATCTCCTTATTTGATTTCCCCCATATCATGCTTCCTAACATCTTACCAACCAAAATCTGCATTTATGCATTGATTATGTGCAATCTCACCTAAATGACTCTCATTTTCTATAAAATGGGATGCATTCTCTCTTGCAAGGTTAGATCACTCTCTCCTAGTATTCTCACTTGCCAGTTTGGCTTTTGAATTTTGTGCAATTGTGTTATTGTCAAAGAGCAACATCAAATCTGATTATGGAGAAGAAAGGAGGGCATGGGAGCTTCATTTGAAGGGAGTTCTTAGTGTTTTTATGCTTTTTATTTGTTAACTCTTGTTTTGAATGGCTTTCATGATAGATTAGATAGGTTAGCATATTATTTAGGGTTTATGGTCTCCTAGATATCCTATTATGCCTATTTATGGTCTTACATTTGGTGAATCCAGCTCTATGGGCTTACAGAACTAGCATTCGCACCCCCACTGGTGCTACTTCATACTCTCTATTCTATGGCGCTGAGGCCATACTACCCCTTGAGGTTGAAATACCATCATTGAGAGTATCCTTACAAGGCATTGTTGATGATGAGCAGTACAGAGTTTCCAGATTGCATGAGCTCGAAATGATTGATGAGCAGCAAAAAACCACCTTGGTACACTTGCAAGCCTATCAGAACCGTCTCAAATTATCAGAACCGTCTCAAATAGAGTTACAAAAAGAAAGTATGAGCTCACCATTTTGAGATTGAAGACTTGGTTCTAAAGATGAATTACAAAACCCAGCCACACAGAGAGAAGGCTGGAAAATTTGAACCCAATTGGGACGACCCTTACATAGTCACAACATCATATGGGTCTGGAGTGTATCAGCTTGCAACACCAGAGGGAGAACCATTGCCTGAGGAATTGAACAACATGCACCTCCATAAGTATTATGCATGATCCTAAAAAAAGTACAAAAAAATTGCAAAATTTTTTGAAAAAATATCAAAAAAATCAGAAAAGACAAAAAAGAAAAAAAAATGGTTGCCTTGATGAAAACCTGGCAAAAAAGCATCTTGGTACGCAAAAATAGAAATCAAGAGAAAAATCTTGTCCATAAGTGAAAACCTGGCAAACAGGCGCCACACATAGTAAGTTGTTGCTCCACTGTCTATCATGGCTCCACCTAGTATCCTGATGTCCTTTCCTGATCACATCTTTTACTTTGCATCGACCCTATTACCCCTTTATGGCATGTAACTAGTTGATCTTCTTTGTCTTACCCTTGGTATACCCATTCTATCTGTCTTTTTGGCCTTTGTACATAGCCTCTTTATTGTCTGGGGGTAGATTCCTGGCACTGAGCGTCTTTGAATTTGAATTCAAACTTGGGGGAAGACCTTGAAAGTGGTTTATCCATGAGATTCCTTGATTATCATATTGGAGATAACAAATTGTAAATATCTAATGACCTAAAAAAATCCTAAAAATCCAAATATGCAGCTCAAAACTCCAAAAAAAATCACATAATGTCCTGAAAAAACCTCTAAAAATCAAATATGATGCTAAAAAAACCTCTAAAAATCACATATTATCCTGAAGAAACCTCTAAAAATCAAATATGATGCTCACAAAACCTCTAAAAATCAAGTAATGTCCTAAAAAAAATTGCTAAAAATTCAAATATGATGCTGAAAAAAATCCTAAAAATTGTCAAAAGTCCTGAAAAAAGAACATCACAAAAAAATCATATATCTCAAAAATCCTAAAGATTGTAAAAGCTTCTTCAAAAATCTGCAATAAATTTGTACATACTTGTCTTCTTTTTGTGAAATGATCATCATGTTTGTAGACATCAGTGGTAGAATCATCATTTTGTTCTTAACGGAATCATGCTCTCACAAATGCGATCTGAATCATTGTGACTCAACATTCAATCTGGTTGGATTGGTCAATCTTTCGACCTTTTCTATCAATCAATCTATCCAAGCTATCAATCAATTATCAAATCAAGTCAATTTTCAATCTAAGCTATCAATCAATGAACATTTAATGCAAGTAACAAAAGATCAAAATGGTTGTTGGCTCAGATTGTTTCAGTGAGTGTTTTATCTTTTATTGCTTTTCTTTTCTGATCATGTTCCTATGCTACTCGATGATATTATCTAAACTTGTGAGAGTAGGAAGGATGGTTCATGACCAGTTGTTTTTTCTTTACTTTTTTTTCCTATTCGATGATCTCATGAAATTCAAGGGCATGTCTTCTACATGTTTCAGGACAGAGAAGATCATCCTTTGTCTACATCGTGTTTGTTTATGCAAAAAGGATGACTATCTCGCTTTGGCTTTTGTGCCATGATGCGCCGCATCCACTTTTTCAATATCAAAATAAGCTCTTATAACACAATTGCACTTTTCAAAGCCAACATATTTCTACTAACATTTCTTCGTCTAATCTCCACTGCTTTCTAACAATTCTTTAGTCAGTCCTCGTAGTCGCCTTGGTCTAGTACTCTGGTATATCAAAAAAATAAGTGCCTCCTACATACATGCATTCATAAAAGGTAAAAAAAAAAAAAATCATGTGCATTTTCATTCATCCATACATGAGCACAAAATTCCAACTATACATTTACATTTTGCATTCATATTTTTCAAAAATGCAAAGGACAAAAACAATGCTTGCATCCATAACATATATTATTGCGTAACAAAGGCAATACATTGTAATATATAAGCATCATCACATAACGGGAAAGTAAAAGAATATACATAAGCATCCATCTTGTGTGTCATAAAGTAGCTGCATATCATATATATGTGTGTCTCAAAAAAAGTATCAAAGTACAAAAATCAACGTGTCTGTATACACTAAGGCTCACAGGCTCATAATCTATCACATGTCTATCAAAAATGCCCTTCTGCTAGAGAGACCCTCCTGTCACCCCCTGCTCTCTCAGTCTTCCTGACCCCTATCCTATCTGGAAGATGAGGCTCCCCCTATCTGGTGCCCTTTCTGCCCTGATCTAGGTGGTCCCCTTGGTCCCAGCACTCCCTCGCTACTTTGTGTCCTATGGGAATGTGATCTGCTGGATGACGCTCTATAAATTGGTACCCACTAATCTTGTGGCACATCTTGCTCATACACATCTCGCTAGTACCTCTCCTCCTCCCAGGCATCCCCTAGCATCCCTACAATATCATGCACACCTACATCTCTGATGGTACTGATAAATTGGCGTGACTCCTCCTCAACACTCTATGCTCTGGCCATAGATGCACCCCTCTCTATTGTCAACTTGTCCATCTGTGTTGTGAGCGATGATCACTTGGCAATCCATGATGCATGATCTACAGTCCATGATGCATGATCCATAGCCCATGCAACTCTATCTATATCTATCTGGATTGTAAGCTCTACGATGCGCTGTCTCTGATCCTCAAATCGGTCATCAGGACCCTGTATGTCATACTCATGTGGTGGCTCATCCCTGTCCTCATCCATATACATTGGCATATCATCAAGATCCCTGTCAGCATCATCACCATCCTCCTCATCATCCTCATCATCATCTAAATCCACCTCACCCTCCTCATCATCCTCATCCTCCTCCTTGGTGCTCTCATCTCTGGGAATCTGCACTCTCGATATTGCCACATTCAGATCTGTTAAAGAAATAGGCTTGTGCTCAGCGAACCATCTATCATACTCCTCTGTAGTCCCTACATATGCAATATCTACACCAACCCCCCACTATCTAGGCTGTAACTACTTGAACTCTGCATATGCCACCTCAGGCCTGAGAGCTACACCCCATGTCCTAGCCTTGACCCTCGATCAAGAAAACATAGTTGTACCTATGGGTACTCCCTACATCTCTCAAAACTGTCAGCAGACTCACTCTGGAAGCTAAATCTCAATTACCATGTGACCCATGATGAACCTCCTAATGAGGTATCTCTCATTTCTGCAGTAAGGAAGCTCATCCATATCATCATCCCATCTGGGGCAATCTCGGTATGGGCGCTATGTAAAATCTCAGAGTAGATCTATCTCATGATGGAAGTGCAATGTATATCCTAGTGGCCCTTGTGCAAGCGCCCCTTGATAACAGTAAAAATATGGCATATCTGGAAAAACAACCCTCTGAGCAATGGGCTAAAAAACAACTATGTGCTTGTATGCCCACACCTGTAGTAATGTGATCCCGCTACTGATCGATAGTCCACCTATGTATGCCAACTGGTGGAGCTAGTAATATGTCAATGCTAGCATGCATGGCCCCCATGAAAACACTGTCCCCTCCATGATCATCTACTTAAGGAACCTCCCCCAGCCGATAGGGAACCCATGGCCTCATCTGTTAGGTACCAATATACATGCAATAACCCCACATATAACTGCAATCAATCTATCATGCTGCCTAGCGACCGTCTCTGACCGAATCTCATAGTCTCGAATGTCTAGGTCATCATTGTCACTATCAAATAGTCTATGCAATTCCAACCTCCCTATTTTAGGGTCATACTCTATCGATCTCCATGTATCAGAATCTAGAGGATGCGCCATACATCCTCTAATATCACGGTTTCCTCCCCAGTCGACAAGTGGAACGAACTCATCTCTAAGTGCCACTGCTCTGCTAATGCTGTGATCAAACCCCAATTCACCCTAATCTTGGGCATGTAGGTGATGTAGTACAATACAAGCAAGGCCAGGATCTATCTCTCATGGCTACTCAGTTGATGTCGTATATCCAGACATGTTGGTCTACTCTCCCGTGTTTGTGGAACTGTTAGCTCCTCCTGCGATCACCATGCAACTTTGGTCAACTTTCTATACTTTTTGTTCCTTGTTGACCTACCTAGGACCTATTTTGATCTACTTTGACCTAATTTTAAACTTGTCCTAGGTTTTTGACTAGTTTAGGGAAGTTTAGGGTGGTTTAAGAACCCCCAGACCCCATTTGCAGACCTTTCTAACCACCTGCACAGGTTGGCTTACCACCTACGCAGAATGGCTTACCACCTGTGATGGCTGCACAGGTGGTCATCCCACCTACACTAGCTATGCAGGTGGGCATGTGACTTATGTATGTAGGCACATGACCTATGCAGGTGGGCATGTGACCTGTGCAGGTGGCATGTGTGAGCCCCCTGTAGGCCCCATTTAACTCTGTTTGACCCCTAAAACCACCTAGAAATGTATAAAAAGCTAGAAACCACTGAGAGGCTCTGATGTGCTCACCTTGGGTCTTACATCGGCTGGCCATTGTTATCTATGCACTCGTTCCCCATGTTGAATCTCTGCTGGCACTCGATCTATCCTCCTTGCTCCAGAGCTCAATTCTTCCAAATGAGAGAGTGAAAATGAGCTCCAAAACCCTTTCCAAGCCCTTTTATAGCCTCTTGGCTGCCTAGATGGATGTGCAACCCTTGCATTTTATATTGGTCACAATGATTTTGGCACTCTGAAGCTCTTATATTTTGCGTTTGACCTCTGATTTTTGATCTGATTGTTGCTGTGGATCTGTCTCGGCATTGTCGACAAATCGACCTATCATTTATAGTTTTCAGACGATTTCTCAAGGGGTCACCTATGTATCCTGATATCACTGGGGCATGTTTTAATTCTATTTTCTTCAGGATTCTTTGACACAACGCTCATAATCGCATTGTATCAAAGAGGGGCAAAATGTAGACACCTAAAAATTGTTCGAGCCTACCGGTCTATGTGTTTTACCATTTTTAGCATTGCAATCAAAATATTATTTTGCGACCTAATTATTCCTCTATGTTGTGCATATGATCTTCATTATATGGTGACATTGTGTCTTTCATCGATGATTGAATTTTGCAAAAAAATTTAACTATTTACTAACAATTCTACTCTCTTTATCAAATCAATCATTTTCCTAATCAATTCTAATAAACCCTAAACTAATCCAATTCAATCCTAAACCGATCCTATTTGATCCTAAACCATTCCAAACCTTCCTAAATCAATTCAAACCCACCCTATTCTATTCCTAATCACTTTCAGAATTGTTTGGACTCATTCTGACCATTCTAGGGCATTGTCCAAGATCATCGATGCCTAATTAACCCAATTTCTAAACCAATCAAAACTCTATTTCAATTCAATCAATCTTGTCATCATTTCAGAAGCATTTTCCAAGATCATCGATGCTTCCTATCCCCTTCAATCAGCTATTTGATAACATTGTTAAAGATCATCAGTGTTATCGCTATCAGTCTATCAATATCAATTCAATAGTGTTGTCCACATTTGTCAATACTATTTCTGATCATTATCATTTCGGGAACATTGTCCAAGATCATCGATGTTTCCCCATTTCAATTTTAATCTTATGACACCATCAAAGTTCATTGGCATTTTTCAATCATTTCCAATCATCATTACATGAGCGCATTGGCTCATCGATGCCTCGTGATTTCTTAAACTATTCTGAAACCCTCAGAATTAATCCTAAACCTCATCAATATCATCAATAGCATTTTAATTTGACATCAACACCTTCAATTCGACCTATAATCCACTAATTTCCCCCTTTGGATGAATAACCCATAGTTTATCCCAGGTTCTGATTGAATAAATAAACTTTATTTATTCCCTTTTTCCTAAGTCTCCAACAATTAATTAATTTTTTTAATTAATTAGCTAATTTCAATTTATGAGATTTTTATAAATCTAATTATTGATTTGTAGGAATATTGAGGATATTGAATTATTAATTTGATTAATGATTCCTAATCCTACCTAAATATCATATCCCTTAATTGAGGATTCACATCCCTATTAAGGTGCTTCATGAATATTATCAATATCTCCTTATTTGATCTCCCCCATATCATTCTTCCTAACATCTTACCAACCAAAATATGCATTTATGCATTGATTTTGTGCAATATCACCTAAATGACTCTCATTTTCTATAAAATGGGATGCATTTCTCACTTTCAAGGTTAGATCACTCTCTCCTAGTATTCTCACTTGCAAACTTGGCTTTTGAATTTTTGTGCAATTGTGTTATTGTTAAAGAGAAACATCAAATCTGATTATGGAGAAGAAAGGAGGACATGGGAGCTGCATTTGAAGGGAGTTCTTAGTGTTTTTATGATTTTTATTTGTTAACTCTTGTTTTGAATGGCTTTCATGATAGATTAGATAGGTTAGCATATTATTTAGGGTTTGTGGTCTCCTAGATATGCTATTATGCCTTTTTTTGGTCTTACACACAACTGATTAGATGAAAGAGTATATGACGAAAGAGTATAAGATGAGAGTATCTGATGAGTTAGCATCTTCTTTGTACATGGGAAAAAGTAAAAATCCAAAAAAAGGAGAAAAGATCAAAATACAAAAAAAAATCAGAAAGTTCAAAAGCCAAAAACAATGGAAAAGCAGAAAAATTAGAAAAAGAAGAAAATTGAGCATGAAGAAAGTCAAAAACATTGCAAAAATAAAAAAATGTTGTCTTGGTGAAAACCTAGCAAATATGTGCCTTGATGATAAATAAAATAAAAAAATAAAAAATTGAAAAAATTGAAAAAGAGAAAAGTGTCTTGGTGAAAACCTAGTAATAGGCGCCTTGGTAGCAAAAAAACAAAAAAAAAAGAGAGAGAGAGAGAGAAAAAGAACACTAAAACCAAAAGGTGAAAACCTGGAAACAAGCGCCTTTTGTCCCTTAGGTATTTCCTAGTCACATTTGTACATGTTTCTTTTCACCATCTCATTTGTAAACATCCTCATTGCATCCGTCATTTGTGCATAGTCATAATAAATTCTCAAAGTTGCATCGTTGCATTCTAGGTTCCATAGTGCCCTAAGTTTCACATTGATCAAATTTATTACTTGGGGGAAAACAACATAGATTTTGGTACCAAATGGATTCAAGAGTGTTACATTTTGATCACATGACAGAAGTAGTTTTTCATAATTCAGAGGTGAGATATTTTGGAACCTTTGATGGATCTCATTGTTCAACCCTAAACAGTTTTATCTTATACCATGATCCTTGACCTTCATTGACTTATTTAATTAGGATTAAAAATTGACAACACCTAAATGATCAGAATGTCTACAATTCTTATTGAAAATCTTGACACATGGTGATACACTTGAAATTTTTGATGAGTTTTTCATTGACTTTTTTGAGTCATGTCTTTTTAGCTAATCGATGATGTTTCAACTAGTTTGGCAATGATGAAGACATGGTGTTTTCTTGGATTTTGTGTGATTTTTTTGAGGAAGATCCTATAAATTATGTGAATTTGTCTAAAGACATGGTCATCAAAGAACCATTGAGGAAATTCATATAAGGAGGGTTAACCTTTGTTTGTTTTTGCAAAAGGATACTTTGGCTATTTAGATCTTCAATATCTTAATACCAACATCCACTTGCAACATTGAATCCATTGAACCGGTATTCATATTCTCATAGTTGGTCATTCAACTAGTGAGGGTTGTACTAGGTTCCTAAAGAGGTTACCAAATGAGATAAAAGTCATATTCATATTCTTACAGTCGCAGTGGCACCAGTAAGGATTGTATCGACTCCTAGTTCCACAACGCTCAATGATGAAAATATATCTCTTTTGCAGTTCTTTCGCAAAAAGCTAGTGACCTTTTAGTTGTATTGTATTGCATTTTCATGTTAGATTAATTTCATTATTTAGAGTATTTTTCCAAGTACAAGGGGGTTCATCATTTTGGGGGTTATATCTGATTTAATGGTTTCAAATCAATTATGTGAGATTATCTTTTGCATCCATTCATATCATTAATCATTAATCATTATTTATACATATCTTGAGAAAAAAAAAGAAAAGATACATTAATCATTATTTATTTATCCATTCATCCATTTAGAATTGCATTTCAAAAACTAAGTTGCATACATCAAAATTCAAAAAGATAGTTGCATTCATTTTACTTTTGCACTAAGTATTGCATCCATATCATTGCATTGCATAAACCATACATCATAACATCAAAATCATATATAAACAAATTGCATAATCATTATTTGCATCCATATATCTATGTCATAATCTAAATACATTGCATCCATAGCATAATAAAAAGTAAGTGCATCATAGACGTCATGTAGATATGCATATAAAGAAATCTCACATCATCAAATCAACATTAAAGGGAAGTCAATCAAAGATCATCATGAGATAAATGTCCATCATCAAATGTATATAAAAAATAAGTATATCAAAGATACATCAACAAAATGATCCATACATCAGTCCTAATAAAAAATCCATATGATACATCAATGCAATATCTGGATATCCAAGCTCATAGCTATCTCAAGACCCAACCAGGGCACCTGATCCATCTCTAGCAGCACCTGATCCATCCCATGAACCATCGGGACCCCTATCAGCTGCTCTATCTTGGGTGGAAGGTGGTGCCTGACTCATGCTAGCACTCGTAGGTAACTTAGCCATCGTAGCCAAGAACTGTTGTAACATCATAGTCACCTGATCCAATCACCTAGTAAGTGTAGTCATCCCTGCCTGTAATCCTCGCACATCATGTACTAAGATATCAACAATAGGAGGAACTAGAGGTGCTTGTGGTTCTTGTGGTGCTAATGGTACCTATGGTATCACTTGTATCTGAGGTGCACCCTAAACTTGTGCTGCACTAACCTGTGGATCTACCTAAGAAGGTGCCTATCTTGGAGGAGATGGTGGTCTCTATGGATCTTGACCCTATAAAGGAACTTGTAATGGAACCTGTCTGGCTGCATGTACTCATCTCTATCTCTACCTAGCCCAAGCTGCAGCTAGAATAGCCTGACCCTGTCTCTACATCGGTACCTATACTAACCTCTGTCTAGGCTACCCAAAACCACCACCTCAAGCTCTAACATGACCACCCCGCATCTGAGGTCTTGCACCTCTTTGTACCCTAGGTACTCTCTATACTCTCTACCTCTGAGGTCTACCACCACCACCACTATCATCTCCATCTCCATCATCAGCAGATAACTCATCAACATCAGGAATCGTCTTTGTCGGATCTGTGAATCTAGTAAATCAATGTCAAGAAAACCACTCTTGATACTCAGTAGACATCCCTACATCAGCCAACTGCTCCATCATATCCCATCTGACATACCCTAGCTGATTAATCTCTGCACATGCAAACTGATAATCAACCTGAGCTCCCCACATGGATCTCTTTGCCTGTACTCTAGCATACAATGCCATACCCTGTGGGATGCCCTAAACTTGACCATACTAACGAAGAACTCTCTCAAAGAAAAATCTCTCTATACATAGTGGTGATCAACCAATCATCCACCGAGGTGAAAACATATATGGAAGCTCATCATCATCCTCTCTCCACCCCTCGCAGCCCAAGTATGGTCTCCATACGACCTGATCAATATTGTCGATAGTCCAATGCCAGAACTCAACCTTTCCCAAATGATGCTAGACAATCATGTCATCAAATAGAAATGCATATGGATATCCTCGAGCTCACATTCATACTAATATAGGTTTGGTAATAGGGATATGCTCCCAAGTCCATAGCTATAACAAAACTGCACATGTAGATATAGTCGCGTTGTGCCTATATACAACCTCGTGTAAATCATGATATAGCTGGGCTAGCATGCAAGATCCCCAGTCTAATCTCCGAGGATGAGAAATCAAGTCCTCTAATATGTGGCTATTGGAATTATATTGAGATGATGTACTAAGAGGGGAGGGGTGAATCAGTACCTCTAAAACTTTTCTTGGTTAGCCCATTAACCCTTAGTCATCAGTTTGTAATTTATCTTATCTAACTGTTCATC
>MU226155.1:1643753-1658536 GCA_018584345.1 Thuja plicata | reverse complement strand
AATTTATCTTATCTAACTGTTCATCTTTCTTTATGTATATGTAATCATATCATACATTCTTTTTAGTATGTAACCATAATAGAAACATTCATGAAAATAGATAACACATGACACAAGATATGATATCACAGAAAACTCTTGTTAGGAAGTAAAAACTGCGGTGGGGATTGTTACCCACAAAACTTCACTATTTGCAGAGAAGAAGGGGCCGGTTAAGGCTTACAATTGGTCACTTCTGATGACCTACCCTGTTAGGAGTATTATAGTGGAGACCTATTAAGATCTACTTCATTTGAAGCTTTAGCAACACTATTAAGTGTGCACTCTGTTAAGAGATTTAGAGAGAATGGTTAAGTCCACCTTCTACAAAAGGATTTTAGATGTGATGCACTTGTTAGAATGCAAATACATAAGTCTTTGATCTGATGATATATGAAATCTTCAATTGCTGATAACAGATCCTATAAAGCTTCATACATACTAGTAATCATCCTTCCATGATTGAATAATACCTTTATCTGCTCCTCGGTAGCCTCTATGTGTTCTTGATAACTGATGTACTCTATTTCCGATCTTTTCATGAATTCTGCCTTCTTCTCCTTAGATGCTCATCGTGGCTATCAATAATAAAGAATTCATGTCCTCACAATTGAGTTTGAACATCTATTTATACTAGTTTAGGTTCAATTCTTGGTTCATGCATCACAAGTTAACTCTAGATCCAAGGTATACAACTTGACCTTGATCTTTAGTTAGATATGCTTTTGATCCATTAGGATGCTTTAAATCATTTACATAAATCTTGTATGACCATAAAAAAACAAATAACAACTCTATAAATAGAATTACTTTTCTTTATCCGCCATGTAAAAATCAGATCCACAATTTGCGGCTTTTCTGACTATCGGTTCTGACGGTCGATTTTCTTGGTCCTCACTATTCCTTTCTTGAATTTGTCGTCAGGTATGCTTTTCTATTCCTGTTGGGTTAGTTTTGAAAACTATGTCACCGGTAATGCTTGTGGTCCATCGGTGATGCTTGTCGATTCTATACTTAGCTTTTCTCAAAATCTTTGTTCTCTCGGGTATGCTTGCATTTCACCGGTACTGCTTGTGTTTCACCGGTAATGCTTGTTGTTTATCGGTAATGCTTTGTCAATGTTTTTCACTAAGTGTACTAATGGAAAAATAATGTCATCAATCTCCCCCTTTGACATTAGTATCAAAAACATGATATGTGCAACATACCGAGTGTATTAGTATGTACACCTGTGTATACTTCTTCCTTAGTCATTTGAATGACTCCCCCTATGTATATGCTGGTAAGTGTAAGTATATATACATATCCTTTATTTTTCTTTTCCTCTTTTTCATCTAATATATGTATTGTACATAACTATATACATTTCCTTTTCTCCTTTTTTGATTCTAAAGGCAAAGGTACTTACAACTTATCAAAAAAGTGGGAATGTGAGGACTTGATTTCCTCCATCATCTTTTCCCATTTCTCCTTTAGCATTTTTAGATCCATGTGCTCTAGTGAAATCCATACATGTATATCATAGATGTTGTCTACTACAAACATCTCCGAGGTTGCTATCAGATTTCTTGCTTCAAAAATATGTTGCTGCAAAATAGTAAGATTTGGTAGAATATGTGCCTGAAGTTCTGTGATCTCACCTTTGAATTGTGTTTCAGCATCCCATATTTCTTGCCTTAGCCTATTTTCCTCTATGACTATGTCATGATGTGCCTTTATGCTGTTTGCATGAGAGGTTAGGCTTTGTGCACTCTTTGTGACATTTGAGTCAATTTCTGCAAGTTTGTCATTGTTCTCTTTTGCAAATTTTTCTAGTGTGCACATCTTCTGAACTAAGGTGATTGCTTCAGCAATTAGTGGCTCTAATTCATCACTGAGTTCTGAGAGCTTTACCTTGTTCAATGCCACTTCTTGGCTGATTTTATCAATTAACTTGAATTGATATTTCTTCTCTGATTGCTCTTCCATTGCTTGTTCTGCCTCTATACCTTGCTCTGTTATAGCGTCGGTGAGAGCAACAATTTGTTCCTTTACTGAAGCTTTTTCTTCAAGTTTTACTTCAAGAACAAGTTGTTGGAGCATCTCTTTAGCCTTGTAAAGTGCCATGTTTTCTCTATGTTCTTGTATCATCTTCTTTTGTATGGATTTTCTCTGACAAAGCACTCCAAACTCTTGAATTTTGTCACTGTCCAAAGTGGTAATGTCCCAGTTTGGAACTTCAATGACTTCATCAAGTGTCACAACAAATATATCCTTCTTTACTATTTTCTTCTTCTTCTTCTTTGGCTGGGTGGAAGATTGATGTACCACCATTTGGAAGACTTGTGACTGAGTTGATTTTGTCAGTGAGTGTAGAGAGAATGAGACATCCTTTTGTATCTATTCAGTGTTCACCGGTCGGTTTGGTGAAGACGTCTCCTCACGTACCTTGGGTGTATCAATAGATGAATCTTCTTTTTGTTTTATTCCCTCATTTCTCTTAACATCCTCACTCTTATCTTTCTCTTCAACCTTTTTCAATGTATTATCTATTTTTTATCTACCTCTTGCTTTTGGTCTTTTGATACATCTTCCTGCTCATCGGTTGCATCCTTCATTTCAGTATCGGTATCCTTAGGAGTGTTGGATGCACCTTTGTTTTCATCAGTACCCATATCCTTGGGTATATCATCATCTTTCTTAGATGATTTATCCTAACTTGACTGTATATCAATAGCATCTACTAATATATTCATGTTTGTAGGCGTATTGACAATTGCAGTGTCAATAGCTCTATCCTGTCCATTGGTATTACCCTTTGCAGCAGTGATGTCTTCATCTTTTTGGATCTCTGCTACAGGGTCTTTTCCTGTAATGGTGTCGACAATGTTGTCCAACCATGAATCATCATTCATATCAACATCTAAGTTACCCTTTATTGAAATTTCCTCTTTGGTAACTTCTTCATCCTCCAAGTTTATGTGGATGGGGCATTCCGGTACTTGATCATCTTTGCCATCCTTTGACCAATCTTCATCTATAACATTTGTTTATTTTTGGCCTATGATCTATATCTCTTCACTCTCCAACTCAATTGTTGAGTTACCTATTTTGTTGATAGGTTCCTTTTCAGGACTGCTCTCTTCATCAGGATTTAGTATCTCACTCCATATTTTGTGAGTGTCTTCTTCCAGCTCTATAAGTTTCTCTTGAAGAAATTTATAAGCTCTCAACTTGGGTGAGAAGATTTTTGTGTATTTATCCATGAGTTCATTGATTTCTTATTTTTTTGATTTAGGAGGTAAAAGAGATACCAGTACTCTTTCTCTTACCCTCTTCTCCTCATGGAGTGCAAAAGTAAATCTAGAGGATATCTTATCCAAAAGTTCTTGTGGCACATCACATGCTGTGAATTGCAGTGGGACATAATAATGTCTGCATATTTTAGCAATTAGTGCATCTTCTATTTTATTTTGTTCTTCAGTGTCCCATCTTAACCATTTTCTTATCTTGGGATGGCCAATAGATGTAGCTTCAACAATATACTTGCATATTTCATCAATGTCATCAGATGGTGATGTAACCTTTTCTTTTTCCTTTGCTAGTCTGACAGTGTCAGGTTCATCCATTGCTGAATCTTCTAATTGTTCATCAGTCTGAACATATTTTCTCCTATTTGCAGGTGCCCTAGCTGGTTGTTTAGCCTTTTGAGGTGTAGGTTTCCTCTTTTACACCTTACCTTTTACCATGGGAGAAGGAATAGCATCTTGTGTTGTTTGGCTTCTAGTTCTAGACTTTTTAGGTGGAGGAGGAGGTGGTGAATCAGACTTCTCTTCCTCTGATTCATTTGTCTCTGCTGTATCACTGATGGGAAGTTGTTCCTCGGTGTCTTCCTCCTTACTTTGTTGTTCCTCCTTACCTTCTTCTTCATATTCTCCATCAGAAGATATTTTTAATTTCTTCTTCAGATTCTTTACCATTCTTTTAGACTGCTTTACAGCCTTGTTGACAACAAGAGTTGACTTAATCTTTAGTTTGGCTTCCTCATAGGTACCAAATCTTAGTTTTTTGTCAATGGGTTCATTTAACAATGCCTGAATGCATTTTGTTGCTAATCCTATTTTAATTTCATAATCAAGCTTGGAAAGCCATGATTTCCTAGGAACTATAGCTTGTATGTAGGTGAATTCTGTATCCACCATGAAACAAATCTCTTCTCTGTATTCCTCTATTAGATTCTCTAGAATTCTCCTCCTAGCTTGTAGCATTTCCTTAATGGTCTTGAAAAACTCATGCATTACATTGTCAAAGTCTGTACCAAGTGATTCTATGAATTCACTTATTTGCATGGTAATCAGTCTACTTGTGTCCCATACTACTTTTCGTATGGAAGGAAAGTACTCTTTAAAGAAAAAGAATATACACATTATGAGGGAACCATACTTACATGTGTTTGTCAGTGAAGACCTTATTGTGCACATGTTCTCCTCAAATTGATGTAATAGGATCTCTACCAGATCCATCTTCTTCCCCTATTTGATGATCTTATATGCTATGCTCATGGCAGTGCTAGAAATGTTGTTCATTCTAGTTGCCTGGAATATCTTGTATCCAACTACATGTGCTCCAAACTTCAGCTCTATGTCAGTAATGGTTTTTACTTTTAGTGCCCTCTTGTCTGATTTTGCACCGGTTAACCTTTCAACTTCTGCAAGAGATGGATGTTTGTGAGCCTGAGGTTTGTTAGTTGTTGGATAACCAGTCACGACGTGTATAACATCCTTTGTTATAGCCTTTGGTTTGTTCAGCCATAGAGAGTTTTCGTGGATTCTGCTTAGAACAATTTTGATCCACTTTGTTTTGAAAACCTTGGGAAAATGCAGTGCATTTGTTAGTCCCTTAACTTCCAAGTGTTTATGCTCTTCTTTGAGCTTTCCAACATCATCACAAAGTTCCCTATAGGCGTTATCAAGGTCTAGATCTCCTATCTCTGAGATCTTGTAGTGAATGTAGGAACTTATGTCTTCTACTAGCAAAACCCTAGGTGGGATTCGGGAGAATGCTCCAGAATCATCGGGTTGGGAAGCCATTTCAGGGTGTAGTTTATACTTAGGTTTAGCACATACTCCTCTGTTAACAAGCTTTAAAGGTTTCTTCTTGTCAACCTTGATTTTCTGTACCCTAGAAGTTGATGCCATCGTATTTGAAATTTAGGGCTTTCTGTAAATCAAAATAGTGCTATCAGTGAGTGGAATAACTTACTGAATGTTTGTGATTGCCTTTGAATCTGAATGCTTAGTGATTGACTTCTGTTGGGTTGCTTCTCAAACTACTCTTAAATCGCTCTGTTCTGCTCTGCTCTGCTCAAAAATTGTGGGTGCAAAAATGAGCTTACCCATCAAGATTTTATACCTTTTTGTGCCCTAAGTTGTCATTAATGCTTACCAACTCGTCAATTAATGAAGACTAGTTTTGTTGGTAAATACATTCACAACATCTCTAGTGTCCGTGCAAAGCGTCGGGGTAACTAGCGATGTTGGAGACTTCACTGATGATTGTCGGTGAGGTTGCGATGTCAGCTTTTGTTGATTCAATGTTCACCGATATCCGTCGGTTTACACTTAGCTTGTGTAATGACCGATACATTTCGGTAAGTATTGCTTATTTTTCTGTGTGTGTTCACCGATGCAAATTGTGCCTAATAATCGATGGTTTCTTTTAAATAGATTAACAAGTAACAATATATTGCATCTTTATTCATGCCTATATTACAATATGAACTATGTAAAATGGAACCGATGCATAGTAAAACTTGTTATAATGTAGTTCCATACTTACTTGTGCAATCTAGTTAGATGTAGTGATGTCACCGGATCCAGTGGATGGGGTGTCACCATTTGCATTGCTTGTGCTAGCACCTTCAGTGTTTGTGTCTTTTACCCACATCTTGTTTCTCATTCTTTTGATGTCATCAATGGTATTTCCATTGGGATGTGTATTTGTGTCTGTCAGTCGATCTTTGCAATCTTTTATCACATGTCCAACCTTATGACAATGTAAAAATGCCATACCTACATTGGACCATCCTCTTGAGCTTCTGGTCCTTTTTCTCATACAGTTTGCAGCAATATGACCATACCTTCCACATGATGTGCAATTTACCCATGTGTTATAGTCCCAAACATATGAGTTACCTTCTCTTGTTGATTTGTGGATTTTATTAGTTTCCTTTTGAGTCCATGCCTTGTTGTTCTTTTTCCAATGTTCCTTATGTGTATGCCCATTCATCTCGCATGTAGGACAGTATTTGTCCATGTAGGTTTTTCTCTTTGGATTTATCACTTTGGATCTGCACTTATGTGCCTTGTGTCCTTTCTTTTGACATTTATAAAAATTACCAATAAAATTAGATTGTGTTTGAGAAATACCTTTCATTTTTCTTCTGCAAATGTTTGAGGTGTGGCCTAGTTTTCCACAGTGATGGTATGACAGCTTCTTGGATCTTGGGGTTGTGAAAGCATTCCTCTTATCAAGTTGATTAGAGGATTCTCCATTTTCATTGTATCCTAATCCTGTGTAGTTGTTGACTCTCCTTTGTCCATCAAGAAAATCATCCATCCTTTTGTTGCTATCCTCAGCCTTTTTGGTCAATTCATTGTGTTGATTTTGGACTTTGATTTCATGCTTTAATTTTTCATTCTCTTCTCTTAGCTCACCAATGATCTGTATTCTTTCAAAGAGTTTTTTATTTAATCTGTTTGCTTCTTGACTCATAAGAATAATCTAGTTGGTGACCTCATGGTGATGCTCAATGAGTCTTTGAATCTTTAATTCTTTCTCTTGTAGTTTCTCTGTAATTTTCCTCCTATCATCAATGGCTAGTGTTCTTTCATTTTCAGCTTTTCTTGCATCATTCATAACATCAATCATTTTTACCATTTGAGTTTCTTGACCAATTTTCAGCATCTTGATTTGATCTGTCAGATGTAGATTGATCTCTTGCATACTTGTAATTTCTTCAACTGATGCATCTGAAGCTTTTCTTGATGATGATTCTGTTGTTTCAAAGTACTCTTGTATTTCCATTTCTTTGTAGTCTTTCTCATTTAGCCTAGTTGCCATAATCTTTCTTTCATCAAGAATTTTTCTCAGCTTTATCTTCGCCTCCTTATACTGCTCATAGTTTATTTGCATTTGTAATTGCTCATTCTCAATAGTCATATCCAGTCTGAACTTGTCCATTGCTCCAATCTTTTCTCTCAAGTCTTTAAGCTTTTTCAAGAAAGAGACTAGGCTCTGATACCAATTGTTGGAATTATATTGAGATGATGTACTGAGAGGGGAGGGGTGAATAAGTACCTCTAAAACTTTTCTTGGTTAGCCCATTAACCCTTAGTCATCAGTTTGTAATTTATCTTATCTAACTGTTCATCTTTCTTTATGCATATGTAATCATATCATACATTATTTTTAGTAAGTAACCATAACAGAAACATTCATGAAAATAGATAACACATGACAAAAGATATGATATCGTAGAAAACTCCTGTTAGGAAGTAAAAACTGTGGTGGGGATTGTTACCCACAAAACTTCACTATTTTCAGATAAGAAGGGGCCAGTTAAGGCTTACAATTGGTCACTTCTGATGACCTACCCTGTTAGGAGTATTACAGTGGAGACCTATTAAGATCTACTTCATTTGAAGATTTAGCAACACTGTTAAGTGTGCACTCTGTTAAGAGATTTAGAGAGAACAGTTAAGTCCACCTTCTACAAAAGGATTTTAGATGTGATGCACTTGTTAGAATGCAACTACATAAGTCTTTGATCTGATGATATATGCGATCTTCAATTGCTGATAACATATCCTATAAAGCTTCATACATACTAGTAATCATCCTTCCATGATTGAATAATACCTTTATCTACTCGTCGGTAGCCTCTGTGTGTTCTTGATAACTGATGTATTATGTTTCTAATGTTTGCATGAATTCTACCTTTTTCTCCTTAGATGCTCATCATGGCTATCAATAATAAATAATTCATGTCCTCACAATTGAGTTTGAACATCTATTTATACTAGTTTAGGTTCAATTCTTGATTCATGCATCACAAGTTAACTCTAGATCCAAGGTATACAACTTGACCTTGATCGTTGGTTAGATATGCTTTTGATCCGTTAGGATGATTTAAAGCATTTACATAAAGCTTGCATGACCATAAAAAAACAAATAACAACTCTATAAATAGAATTACTTTGCTTTATCTGCCGTGTAAAAATTAGATCCACAATTTGTGGATTTTCTGACTGTCGGTTTTGACGGTTAGTTTTCTTGGTCATCGGTGTCCCTTTCTTGAACTTGTCATCAGGTATGCTTTTTTGTTCCTATCAGGTTAGTTCTGAAAACTGTGTCACCGATGATGCGTGTGGTCTGCCAGTGATTCTTGTTGATTCTATACTTAGCTTTTCTCAAAATCTTTATTTTGTCAGGTATGCTTGCATTTCACTGGTACTGCTTGTGGTTCGCCAGTAATTCTTGTTGTTTGCCGGTAATGCTTTGTTAATGTTTTTCACTAAGTGTAATAATGGAAAAATAATTTCATCAGTGGCCCCATCTAACTGAAAAGCCACGACCTCTCTTATCTGGCAAGAAAAGTCCTCCAATCACTGCTCCTAACAAAGCTGGCAAAGTAGGAAATGAAGAAAACTATGCCCATGTAATGCTATCATCACCAATAGTGGCATCTCTGAACACCCATCTACATGTGCTACCATCATAGACCTAATCGTAGTAAACTCGCTCTCCACAGGTTGGGATCCTCAGCAATCTGTATACATCCTCTAGTGTGATGGTCATCTCACCGAGGGGTAGATGGAAAGTGTTATGGTCAGAGTGCCACCGCTCTACCATACCTGCCAATAAACCTCAGTTTAGCTGAAACTGAGGAAGATCCAAAAGGAATCCAAGCCCACATGTCTTGATCATCTATCTCTCTAGAGGGGTCATCTCATCAACTAGATCGAAGACCCAAGACACTACATTCTATACATACAACTTATGATAATGTGCCTACATTTTGAAAATGAAGTGAATTATATTAGTATCTTTCTATTGGTGTATCATTCAAAGTCAATCAAACATATTAAAACTATCTTTGCTCTTTTTGAGCACATCAACCTATTGTTCCTGACCTCTAGATTTTGAGAAGGGATCAATTTGTAATATCTTTTAATAAATCTGATTGACATATCAAACATTCACTGGTATGATTATTCTAATATCCTAAACACTAAGTAACATCATGAAATCACATCTTTTTAGCTTGGCAATCAATCTGGTCATCCAGACAATCAATCGAAGATAATTTTGACCTATCTACAATCAGATGTTCATCATAAATCATTCTACACATCACTTGATTAAGTGTACACATCATTTCATGCCACACGTTATTGAACATATCATACGTGACATTTAAAGTGTCAGAGGCATTGCTTTACAACATATGTGGTATTTACAAACCCTACGCGTCATTCAAACTATGCTACGCGTCATTAAAACCTTAATTTTGCAAAGAGGTTTCCTACGCATCATTCTAAATATGGGTTGTGCATTTTGACCTAGTTCCTAAGTAGTTTTTAAATCTTCCTACGTGTTATTTAACTACGTGGATGCAACATTTAACTATCCTACGCATCATTTAAATGTTCCTACATGGCATTTTGCTAAATCTATTCTAAACATCATGAAAAATGATAATAAATGCTATCAAAATGAGCAATAAATACACTAGGAATGTTCAAATCACTCATTGGAGGTCCGTAGTTAGGAGGTCTTTGATAACAGTGCGCTCTCTCGAACCAATGCTCTCGGATAGGGACCACCATTGCTCTCAATCACAGCAAAATCTCAATAGTGAAAAGTGAAAATGAATAGGAAATTTGGATTTTTCAACCTATTTAAAACTATTTTGACCTAATTTTTGGAGATTTTTTTACCTCATGTGACCTAAATCTACATTTTCTGCAAGCTGGGACATATGGTTATCTTATCATCAGTTTTCTAAATGTTTTCAGAAATGAAATCATTTGGATTTACTTTTTACATCAATCGCATCATATTTTGAATCGGGACATCAAAATGTTTTCATTTCTGAGGGGGCATATATCATCAGATTATCAGATCATCAAATCAGAATTCTGCATCATGTTATACCAATCTGGAGCATTAAAATTTCAAACTTTTATCAGTGGGGCATTCTGCATCAAATCAGGTTTCAAATCAAGTTCTACATCAAGTTTCACATCAGGGTTTCGCATCAAACTTTCACATCAGGTTATCAGTTACCATATCCAATTTTGCATCAACCACTCAGCATCTAATCTGCATTAAAACATCAATTTTTCTTTGAATCAATGTTCTTTGCACATCAATTCAAAGAGGGGCATTTGTAGACACCCAAAATTGACCAGGTGTCTTAGTATCATCAAAATCAGCAAATCTCAGCAAAATGCTTTAAAATGCTCAAAAAATGCTTCAAATGGATCAAAATCAAATCAAATGGACATTTATCAATCAAATTAGATTAAATCAAATAAAATCAAAGGATTTATTAATAATGAAATCAAATAATAAAAAATAAGCCTAAAAGGGGATCAATCAAATTATATAATTGATTTTAATCAATTAATTGTATAGTTTTAAATCAAAAATCAAATTGAACCTATTCACCCTTACAAGGATAATTTAATTAATTGATCAAATTAAATAAATCCTAATTTCTTTCAACATAATTTGATCAACCAATGAGAATTGAGGACTTTGTCTCTTTGTCCCAACCTTTGAGACAACCATTTAAATGGTCCCCCCATTTGAAACCATGTGAGGGATCAAACTCAACCAAGGATTAACCCATGATCAATTCACTCTACCCCCTACCCTTGAGATTTTACTATAAATACAAGCCATTTTCAAGCATAAGCATATCCTAGAAAATTTGAATGCATAACATCATCACTATAGGCAATTTCATAGCAATTGAGCAATATCTTGAGCATTTTGAGAGAAAATTGTGAGATTTGAGAGCATACATGAGCATTTGAGTTCATCTTTGTATATTTGAGAGAATTGAGAGCTAGATTAGGCATTTTACTATCAATTTCTCATTCTAGGATGGTCACTAGTGGAGATTAAGGCTGAGAGCTCTACTTGCAAATCCTAGTTAGAGAACCATGGAATGTTATGGATGTTAAATACAATTATTTAGATTAAATTGTTTGTTTCTTTCTATAGAATTGTGATTAATTGTCCTAATTTCATGAAGGTGTATTAACTAACACACACCTGGAAACAAGGCCTGATCAGGTACCTAATCACAACCAAATCTCTATAAAGTGGAGAAATAGAGAAAAACACATGGGAAAAACTCTACTCCAAAAAGAGATGGAAAAAGAATGCTGAAATGAAATATATCAAGAGAATCTCTCAAAACCATAGGTACAACCATCCCCCCCATGAGAGAGGATCAAGACTTCAAAGCCCCCCAGAATGATAGAACCCCTACGTTGATGATCATACCAATGTGGCTCCAATGCGGAAGAAACAAAGGTAATGGACAAAGAAGAGGAAACCTCTGAATGTGGGATGAAACTGGAAGGCCTAGCTAATGATTAAAGAAAATGCATGAGAATCATATAATAGAATCTCCAATGAAGGTGGGATACCAGATGTGTTGAATCTATCATCTGAGAGGAGATGAATATCCTCTAATATACCCTCAACAACTGTAGTAGGTGGCTTGATGCATGGAGCGATAATGTCAAGAAATTCTAGAGAGGAATCCTGTTGAACAGATGTAAACTCAATAGGAGGTGGAGGTGTAGAAGTCACAACATTGGTATTAGGAACAACACATAAGTTCAAGTGAATAGACTTCACGTCAATAGGATCTCATAAAAAAGAGAGATAGTCTCCGATGATAGATGAAAATGAGAGAAAGAGTACAAGCGAGAAGAATGATCAACTGTCCATGTTGTAACAATATTGCCTATCTCACTGTCTCTGATGTGCACTGAATCTTGTGTGAAATTAACTATCTTCCATGTCCCACTGTGATTAATCTGATAGATAAAGAGAAAGTTAGAGGAAAAAGATGGAACACATAGTACACCATTGAATGCACAATCATTAATATCATTAGAACCTTTCCTACATATATAGCCATAACAATGTTATTCCCCATTAAAATGTGTGGGGTATGAGAAGCCTCAAAAGAAGAGAATAAATCCTAAGAAGATACCATATGGTGTGAAGCACCTGAATCTAGTAGCCATCTAGAAGAGTGTGGACCAGCGGTCGCACACAATGCATGACCATTTCCTTTATCTTGTCCATTTGTCTGGAATAATGATGAAGAAGAAGAATCAATGTTTCTTTTATTAAGAAGAGCTGTCAAATCTGAAATTTGTTTTTCATATCCATCTATCTTATTCTAATAGCAATGAGACTCATCATGATTGGTATTTTTAAAATAAGCACATGTAGATCTTTCTGTCTTTGATTTTTACCCCTTAGGAGAAGGTGGGAAAAGGGAGTTCTTAGAACTAGAATCCTTCCTAGACTCTGTGGTCTGTGACTTCTATTTCAGCTCTTGCTTCCCCTTAGATGTTAGGGTAACCAATTCTTGGTTCTTTGATCCTGTGAGAGAATCAAGCTGAGATAGATTTGCCTGCTCACGATTCAAATGATCACATAACACATCAAATGTAGGCATGGAAAATTGTGGACCCAAAGCATCCATGGTAGAATGGAAGGTAGAAGAAATATATCTGAAAGGGACCATGAAGCTTAGAAAGAATCAGGTAAATGCACTCTATATCTATCTTATTATTTCCACAACCTTGTAAGATAGATCACCTGATAGATTTGAATTTCATCAAAAAATCTTGAATAGAATAAAATGACTCAAGACCCAAAGCTGTCAATTCTGCCTTAATCTGGAGTGCCCTAAACTCATTGACTGTGCAAAAGAGAGTCTGAAACTTCTCCCACATATCAAGATGAGTATGATAACTATCAAGATGAAAGAGTAAACTTTCTGTAACATGTAGAGAAATCGCACACATGGCCTCATCCATCTCGTTCATGTTATGTATGATATCATAAGGATGAGTCAATAGTGGTTGAATGGTATCCAAACAAGACCATAACCTGCGTGACCTAAGAAGCCAAGTCATACAGGATTTCCACAAATGGAAATTATGTGGAGTTAGAAGCTCAACTAATGCTGAATCTTCCATTGTTGCACTGCCTTGACTTTTTAATTATTAGTTATCTTTTAGAACTAGAAAAAAGATGCATAAGGGGTTGTATTTTTTCTTTTTGAGTATTCTAGTCTTTCTGAGGTAAATGACATAAAATAAGAAAAAAAAACCCCCACAAAGAGAACTACCAAACCCTAGTACAAACTGAAAAGATAGAATGACATACAATGCAAGAAATGCTTCAGATTGAATGAGAAAATACCTGATCAAAAGTCTCAAAAAATAAACCTCAGATCTAAAGAGAGCTCATCAAGAGATTTCCAACGCCTATTCATGAGCAAAAAATAGAGTCTGTATGCACATTCTGGAAGCTCAGGAGTGCATAAAAGAAGTCCCCACCTTGACTGGAAAAAGAGGTAATGAAGTAGAAAAATCTGAAATTCAAACCCTCACCAAAGTCTCCATCTTGCAAGGAGCTTTTTGACGATATTTTGTTTGCAAAAAAAGGCCTCTGTTTGCTCAAGTTATGAGCAAAAAACTAGCAGGAGGTCAAAATGGGCCCTTTTTAAAAATATTAACCCCTTTGGGACTGCCAAAATTTTGGCCAAAATTGGTGGAGGTACCAAGAAAAAAATATTATTTAAAAAAAAAAATTAATTAATTTTTTTTGCTTTTCTCAACCTCGGTATACGTGTTAAAATAGGCCTTTACATGAAAAAATTGCCTCAAAATGCAACTGTGTCCAAATTGGATGTGTCGTATATGGAGATAGGAGTTTTTGGGCCTTTTAGATGCAATCATGAGGTCAGTTTGTGCCCAAAGTGTTCTGAAAATAGCTCCTCCCAGATCCACACAAAAAACCTCATTAAACTTGAAACCCTCGGAGCTCCAAAAAATATTCAAAAACTCAAGAAGGGGCTGCAACAACAAGACTCTAATACCATGTTAGAATTCATAGAATTCTATCACCAAGATCCACTGTAGCAAAAAACTGTCACAAAAGTAAAGAATGGAGACAAAACAAAGAATGTTCTGAAAGATAAAATATTCATTCAGATATGGAATAATAAAATATAAAGAGATCAAAACCCTAAAAGGGAAAAACCTAGATTGCATGATAATAATTAATAAAAGAATTAATTATTATATGTCTAAAGTTTAGCTTAAGTAAACTAGAGATAATAAGTGACTTAATAATACATTAAATAATTTAATTAATAAGTGAAATATCTTATTACTCTAACACTCACCACATGATGCTTCTTGAGAAAATCAATAATATCCTTTCCCTAAAACCTTTAAATTCAAAATTAACTTCTTAAATTTCAATTTCACACCTCATGAAACGCAACTATTTATCTCTATGATCTTTTTATTAATTAGGATCCACACCCTTCAATCTATTATTTTTATCAATATTAAACAATATTAAAATTTAAAATTAATTTATAAATATAATTAAAAATAATAAACTATATATAAAAGAGTTGAGAATATATA
>MU226155.1:1607968-1643699 GCA_018584345.1 Thuja plicata | reverse complement strand
ATATATATGAGATACTTTATTTACTAGGATATATAAATTTTATTATATCTATTTTTGATCCATATATAGATAAACTACAATAATTTACTAGTAAACTATAAAATTTATCATTCTACATATATAAATTAAAAAGTTCTTCAAATTTCAAATGTAATTATTTCATATTTTATTATTTAAACTATGTTTTCATTTGTTAGTTAGATAGTTGAGCTAATTCCTTTCATAGAGTCCTCCTTTCCTGGACTATTTTTTATATTAAAAAGCAACAAAACAAGGGTGTTGTCCCTTTACAAACAAGCCCAAAGGGCGATAAACAAAAAACTTACATCAACAACATATCATCAACACAGGGAGGACCAAAAAACCAAACACCCTAACTTTTCCATATCAAAAACATCATGCCTGTATGAGTAGAAGGACCCATTATCTCAACGTACAACTGAATATTAGCAAACCTATAATTAAAACTAAACATGATTATAAAGTCTATGATAATAACTAACCACCGAGGGACATACCAGTTAGAGATATTAACAAAAAACTAGAGTAGAATCATAAGAGCGAGCAAATTAAACCAAGGTCTGTGAGACCATCCTATCGATAAAGAAAAAATAAACAGGGAGCATCATTGTGGTCCAATATTTGGTCAAGAACTTAAATAGTTCCTTGTGGTCAGAATCCTCACCGTCATCCTCAGTTGCAACATTCATCTATAACAGGCACAAAGTGGTAGTAGAACTATGCATCACCTTGAGGGAAAAGTGAGAAATATCATATAGATGCTTCTCCAAATCCACCATTTTATTTTTTAACTTCCCAACCTCCTCCCAAATGAAAACATATTTACTGCATTCCCTCTCCATAGGAGCCTTACCATTATTAGAAAGTACAAGTATGACATTGACCTCTTTATCCAAATTATAAGTAGGGTCAATAGAATTAGATTTAACACTTTTAGAGATGTGAGCAGAGATGTTGATAGAGACAAAGGGTATCCTCTTGGACCAGATATTCTTATCCTTGGACTTATTTTCATTCTCTCCCCCATCACCAAAGTTAGAGGCCCCTTTGAGGTTTTTCCCCTTTTCAGATTTAATGGCCTGTCTTGTGGACTTGTGCAGTGTGCTGGCTTCCTTAGTAATTTCTATGTCTGAGTCATTTTGGTGGAGTTGGAACTTATCTTTCTTTGAAGATTTGGCTTTGATTTTTAGGGGAGGGGCATTCCTCTTCTTATCTAGACTGTTATTCTTTCATGTAATTCAACTTTCTCTTAAATATCTAATTCTCTAAAAATTTCTTTAGCATTTTGTTTAATAGATTTATTTATTAATTGTATTGTAGAAGATTTGACTCAAATATCATTAGATGCCTACAACATAGACTTTGTCATTAAATCAAATAAAAATATTTTACTTACATAATTATAATATAAAACTTCTTAAACAAAATCAAATTATATAACAAATATAAATTTTCAAACACGATATATATAATTTTAAAATATAAATAAAATGCAAATCTACAAGGAAAAGAGACATCAAATCAAAATTCACCCAAAAACAAAAAGAAACCAATACAATTTTATGTTATTGTCGACACCTAAATATGATTAACCTAATTCAATCATATTTAGTGCCTTCTGGCACATATCAGCTAAGTATTTAAGTATTACCTAATTGACCCATGTCATCCCTAGCCCTAATTAATTCAATTAATTGGCTATAGTCCTGATTAATTATCAAAAGCAACCAATAGCTAAATAATTAATTAAAACCCTATTCCCCTATTATTGAATGAATATGTTATTTATGTAATTCAATTAATTAATATTCCCTTTAACCCCTAACCTAACCTATCCCAACCACCTAACTCAAAGTTTAGACTGATCCTAACCTCTTCGCCCATGCTAATCCTAATCCTAATCCTATCCTAAACTCTCCCTAATGATGTCACATTCCTAATCTTTGGATTAGGAATTAAATCCCTTCCCCAAAGTCAACTTTATCAAGCTCTATCTTATCCCCTCACCCATGCCTCATTAATGCCTCTTACACTCCTCATTAAGGCTCTTACACCCTCATTAATAGCCTTATCTCCTAAAGTCTCCTCTCATCTCCTTGGCTCACTTTCCAAGATGGTCACATTCCTCCCTCTTTTCAACCCAATCATACTATGACACTTGTCATCATACAATGCACTTGAAGAAGCACAATCCATGTGCTCTCTTCTAGGTGCATCTGGACCTCTCCTCGGGATTGCATTCTGACCCTTTATTCCTCACCCATTTTCTATAAAAGAAACCTCATTCCTTCACAATTTCATCCACCTTTCATGCATTGTTATAATGCTAGTTTTGAGAGCAAATTAGAAATCCAATTCCAAAGTAGAGTTATAATGTCAGTTTGAAGAACCCCTCTTGAAGCTTGAAGCATATCAAATTTGGAGCACACATCCATAAGCATGGACAAATCAAAAGATCAAAAGGGAGCTTGGATTCTATTTTAGGGAGGTTTGCACTCCTTATGCTCTTATTGTTTTTAGGCTTTCTTTTCAGTACAATCATGTATGTAGTTTAGATTATTAGTTGTAAAGTGTTTTAATTATTTATTATGCTCCTTTAAACCTAATTTTCATAGCTCACATTCTGGCATGCCCGGTGGGACCCACTTCATGGGTTGGTTTTACTAACAACAATGGTTTCTCTTGAGTTTTTGATTTCGTAGTATTTTCAGGTTTAAAGGCATCTTGGCTCAAAACAGACTCCGCCTATTTTTTTTATCGATGAGAGGGTTGAGGCTAAGCCTTATCATCACGTTGACCTTTTTAAGGGTAGTATCACTAACTTTGATCAAAATTGTGCATGGTTGACTTTTGGTCAACCATGGTCAAACTTCCTCCATTCATTTTGATTTTTGAACTAGGTGTTCTCTATACCACTTGGAACCTAGGTTTTTAGTTTCACGTGTTTTAGGGATGGTTGACTTTTTGGTCAACTCTAGTTGACATTTTGTCATTTGTCTCAATTTGTGTGCATGAGCCTTTTTGGTCAACTCTAGATGACTTTTTTAGGTCAACTATCTCAGTTGACTTTTTTGTCAACTTTGGTTGACTTTTGGTCAACTATCTTTGTTTACATTTGGTTCACGAAAATGCTCATAACATTTGCATACGAGCTCTGTGTTTAACAATTCAAAAGGCGTCAGAAATCTGATTCAGAGGGCTATCCAGATTTGTAGACTAATTTATTAGATTCCTCATCAAAAATAGGTGAAATGTTTGAAGTCCCCCTTTCTTTTTTTTGTACTAATTTAATCAAAAAAACTCAATCTCAAATGCACAAAGAATTGAACCAAGCTATCAAACATCTCTTTTTGGTTTTAAAATCAAACAAGCTATCAAAATTCTCACTTTGGGTTTTAAAATTGAATAAGGAAAATCTCACATCTCTTTTTGGATCTAAAATTGAACAAGCAAACTCACACATTTTCATTTTGGGTTTCTAACAATTGAACAATAGCAATAACACCTTTCAAGTACACTAAAATCATGCAAAATCCAATCTCAAATGCATAAAGGGTTAACATCTTTGTTTCAACTTTGAAATTTGATGAAATGATAACACTTCAATTTATGGGCTTTAAAAAGCTGAACAATGTCTCTTACATCACTTTTGATTACACAATTCATTTTGAGCAAACAACACTTCAAATTTGGGCTTTTAAAATTGAAGAACTCAATCAAACATCATCTTGAATGCATAAATAGGAATTTAGCAATGCAATGAACATTTCAAATTGGTGCACATAAAATCAAACAAACTTGCAAGTTTATTTCTGTACAATCAAACATTGCTTAACTTGTCAAAGGAATTAACCTTGTTTGGCATCTTTGGTACACTTGCACAAAATCTATAGAGAGCAACCTCACTTCACGCACTATCCTCTCCCATCATATTTCATGGTCATTGGTGCAAGAGAAAGGTGATTGTGACCGTTTGATCTTTTTCTAAATCTTCTTAGAGGGGCCTGTCCAGAAGAAGCATGAGTCCTTCTGGAGAACGACCCCAAACTAGTAAATCCTTTGACCGATATAGAAATAAGGTGGACTTAAAGGTTTGTTTATATCCCTTCAATCTCGGGTGGGTCATGTTCAATGGTATTCCATACTGAGTGAATATCCTCACCATAATGGCATGCTTGAACTAGACTCTTAAGTGAGTCATGTCATACAAATCAATTGCGGGGACACCACAAAAATACTAGCAGCTCATAAATCTAGCAACCTACTTGATCCATTCCCGAAAGCTTGATAATTGAATGGGCAAGGAAGATAGTAACTTCCCCAATAAATTTGCACATTTGTGCCACCCTGAGCATTTGGAGTTAGATAATATGACATCATGGAGCCTCGTGCTTGATGGTGGTCGTATTCTGATTAGCCCTTGTGTGTGTACCTACGTATGCAGACAAAGGTCTTCAAGCTCACCACATCCTTAAGGTAGAAAGTGCTTGTATGTGTCTTCAATGTTACAAACCTTGTGAAAAATAGTTCTTGAACATACACAAATCTGAAAGTTTTGAAGTCCTTTTTCCAAAGAGATTGAAATTTTATGCTTCTTGCAAGGTTTCTTTGCCTCTCACAAAATTGTTTACACACAATTTCCCAAAACACATCACTTGTTCCAAAAAACAAAACAATTCAAGTATACTCACCATAGTCACTCCCTATTCCTAAGAAACTATCTTCCCACCATTATCAAACTGAGCTCATATCCATCTCCGTCAAGCACAAGAAAATCAGGTCCTTCATTTTTTCCCATATCCTAGGCTAGTAGAGTCATCTTCACCATTTCCCATCCTCTTTCCATCTTCTTCAGAGTCAGTCCTTCTTCCTAATCTGAGCTTGAGTCTTCCATCCATCTCCATCATTCCTCCCTATCCAACTCATTCAGAAAGCGTCATGTCACAAATCTATTATGATGAGTTTGGTTGTTATATCTCTTCCTTGTCTTTATCCTATTCTAGTGATGATGAGAGTCTATTTGATCATGATGCATACTTTGAAAACCTTAGCAAGCTCACCCCAATATCGTATTCTAGTGATGGTGAGAGTCTTTTTGATCATGGTTCATATATGGAAAGCCTTAACACACTTTCTCCAAGCATCCTACAAGCTCCAGTCATTCCTCCACACTATCCCATCATGCCGCCATGCATACCCACTAGCACTCCATATCATACCTTTGACAGGGGAAACCCTTCTTATCCTCCATCCATATCTCCTTCTTATACAATCATGTCTCCATCTTATCCCACAGTCATACCTCAAACTCTGTCTTTTCACAACAACCCTACTAGCTACATCCCTAATCCCAATCTACCATCTCCTTATCCTTCAACCCATGTTCAAAACCCTAATCCTAGTCCTCAATTTCCTCCAAACTATCACCATGATCCCCATGCTATTGCTAATCTACCATCCACTCTATCCTACCCATCTACCCCATCTTATCCCAGTCTACCATCTCCAATTCCTACCTACATTAACACATATTCCATACCCCAATCCATCCCTCATCTCCTATCAGTTAGTCAATCAAGTTCACAGGACATTGCCACACCTACCTATGTGAACTATCTTGTCGTACCATCTTCCCACCATCTGATACGTAAGTCTCCAAGGAGTTTCACAAGGAAGCCATCACAAAATCCATCTCTTACAGTTGATGAGTAACATTATATCACTGCCCCATGGGAAAATACTAGTGATGAAGCCCTTCCATCTCCTGCACCCATCATTCCTCTTCCATCTCCCATACCTATTATTTCCCTTCTAGATTCCATACCTTTTTATCCTCTTCCATCTCCCACACCCATCATTCCTCTTCCATCTCCTGTACCCATCATTCCTCTCCCATCTCCCATACCTATTATTCCCCTTCCAGATCTCATACTTTTTTATCCTCTTTTATCTCCTAGCACCATTGAAGTCCCCTCATCCATTGAATTCATCCAATCCCCATCCCCATCTTCTCCTCCTGGAACCATCAACATCCCATCCCATAAACCTCACACATCCACCCTTCCTCGCTCTCTAACAGAATCACCCATCCATTCATCTAACCCATTTGTAGAATCCATTCATTCATCTAACCCATTTCCAGAATCCATCCATCCATCCAATGCATTTGACAAATCCATCCATATATCCCCCATTGCACCATCCACATCAATCGAATCATGTCAAGACCTTGTCCAAAATCATATTGAAGTATCCATTGACTTGAATGAAGATTGTATCATTCCCTCCACTCCATATCAAGATCCTAACATCCTACTCCATCCATTACATGATCCACCAACTTCATCTAATGATCCATTGCCATCTAGTCCTTCAAAGCATGATCCTCACATTCTATCTATGCCATCTCAAATCCATTACCCCATTTGATCCAAGCTCACATCATCCCATCACCTTCACTTCATAAAACTTTATCACCTCCACTTCCAACTATCCCACCACCATTACTCCATCACCTTGGTACACTCACATTCATTTGCGGTGGTCTGCTTAAAACAAAAGAAATTAGTTACATCTCCACCATTTTCCATCCACCTGATAATGGACTCACATCTTGTTCCTTCACTAAAAATTATCCTAACTTGACTCAAATGCTAAAAAAATGGAATTATCAAGGTAAAGGTGTAGGCATAAATGAGAAAGGTACCCTAGAGCCCATTCAGGTTAAAAGACATCCACGATCTTGTGGTATTGGTTACACACCTAGAGGCCTTTCTTCCAAAACCGTTGGTACAACTAAAGAAAAGTTCATGAGTGCTTTCAAACTCTCCATCACATCTTCCTATCATCCCTCTAAAGCATATAATGCCATCCCCCCTCCTCCATCCTTGCAACCCAAGAAAATCTACTGTATTCCTCCTTCATCCTCTAAATCCATTTTGGGCCCCTATGTCCAAAAATCCACCATTGCATCTCCTCCTCATACTAAATCTACTTTGGGCCCTTATATCCCAAAATCTCATCCCTCATCTTATCGGACTCATTCCTTCATCCACCAACCCCATATCGAAAATCCCACCCCTTTCATTCCCAATCAGGATCAACAAAGGCACATACCCATGTGGCCCATCCACCATCCTACCTCTACCACTTCATCCATATTTTCTTCATCTCATACAAGTTCTCATATCCATTCCAACGATACTAACATTAATTTGGATGACAAATCATCAATGCATAAAGCTACAAATCCACAATCTAAAGATTTTCATGTTCACTACCAATGACATGCTCCAACAAAAGAAAATCCAATCAAAGAATGTACTACATCTCATAGGCCAAAAAATCCCACCAAAGAAAAAGCAAAAACTATGTGGATCCCAAAGCAAAAAGATGACATGCATCTAAAAGAAAAATCCATTGTGGCATCCGAGGTTACTAATCCTCTAGCTGAGCATTCCTCTCCATCTTCAAAATCTCTTTTGGGTCCTTATGTCCCACAACTTCCTACCATGATTCCTACATCGCATCCACAAGCACCATCCACTTCACATTCACTCTTTCCTCATCCATCGCAACATGTGCCAATGTTGATCATGACAACATCCCCCTATCCCATTCATTTTCCATCATTTTATTCCATTACTTCCAACTATCATATCCCCTATCCCACATATCTCCCCCCGCATAACTATCTCATACCTGCATTTTCCTAAGTCACTCCTCCTACATAAAGTTGTACCAACATATCATGATCAACACCAAAAGAAGAAAAACAAAAAAAAAGAAAAAAATAGAAAAGAAAAGAAAAAAAAATCAAAACAAGCAAAAAGACAAGAAAAAAAGAAAAAAAAAAAAGAAAGAGAAATCAATTCATAAAGTGGTAAAAACTTGGCAAACAATCCCCTTACCATGATGAAAACCTGGTAAACATGTGTGATGCATAGTTCCTCCATCCAGTTGCTCTTCACACTTGGGGGTAGTTCCTTCTAGCCACCATCCATCTACCATCCATATCATGTCTTGTCATTTTCACTTCATCAATCCTCCTCTAGATCTTGATGAGAAATATACAGACCACCATATCTACATGCTTTTGGACATCTCTTGACATCCATCTCCCATCTCCTGTCTCTATCCACCTATCCTTCCTTCTATCTATCCTTCTGCACTATCTTCCTCCCTTATCCATCCTTCATCCTATCTTTCATTCAACTCCATCATCCTCTTTTTATCCTCTCTTCCATCCTATCCTACCCCCTCCTAATGCTTCCTCACATTCATGACCTATCATAAGTGGGGCATTTTGTTCCTTGGTGACGTAGTCCTTGGAGACCTTCTCATATCCACCTGTCATTTCCCAAACCTCCTCTCCTATCCACAATCCTTCAACTATCTATCCATTCCTCTACTAAAATCCTTCCATCCAGCACTTCCCTCTCCGCATTCCCCAATGTCTCTTCCATCTTCCAATTCCTCCTTTCATATATCCCATCACTTGTTTCTTCCCTTGTCATTGGTATTTAGCTCTAGGCTATCCTCATACGCCCAATGCCACCCATTCCAATCCTAATTCTCCTTGTGACCTACCATCGCATGCAAATCCTATCCACATCCTCCAGCTATCCAACGTCAAGCAACAATCAATCCATCTAAGCACACCCTTAGCCTTGCTTCCAGATTTTGATCACAATCCACTCATCATCATTGGGATACATCCTTCCCAATCCTTTGTTTTCTTTGGGATTACATCATTCCCACATCTAGAGAACCCCATCCGTTATTCCTCTATCTTGGCCTTTTGGCTCAACTGGGGCAACATCATGCATATCTGCCTCATCTCATCCATTCTCTCTGAGCTTCTTATGTCTTCAGTTTTTAATTGTCCAGTCTTGAGTCTGGTCTTGCCTATGCATATCTCACATTCTTGGTCGATCTCCTTGCAGAAAATAATCCAGTTTCAATTCTGAATCTTGTGCTTTAACAAGTTCCTTATGATGAGATCTTGGTTCAACACTTTGATATCATCACATCTTTGGCCAATCAGATTCACACTTGACATCCCCATGGAAATGAGTCCTTGAGGATGTATCCTTCCGCTCATTGACCTAAATCCAATCACCTTTCTAGAAATGGGTCCTTGAGGATGTACCCTTCCTCTCGTTGATCTAAATCTAGATCATCGTCGTCACTGGGTTCTTGTAGGATGTATCCTTCCTCTTGACCTAATCTCAATCAAATCATCATCCCATATCATTGAACTCTCTAGAAAAAGGCATCTTGTTATTGAATTTTTTATCTTGAAATTTGATTTTGGTTCTTGATTATCATTCTTGATTCTTTCGGTTGTTCTCCTCCTCAAAGTTGCCATGATTCTTTACATCGTGGTATGTTTTGAATGGATGCACCTGGAATACAAAACTTAATCCTTGTCTTTTCTGCTTGTGAGTCAGTCGGATATGACCCCTGCATATATGTAATTTGTTTGGGTTCACATGTTGCACTTGGGAAGTGTCGTTTGCTTGTGGGATTTTCCAGCATCATTTCCACCATGGCTCTTCTGGGACTCATGTGTAATGTTGGGGAAACCCCCACCTATCTGTTGTGTTAGTCCTCTGCAACACCGATGATAAGGCCTTGTGTTCCTAGTAACCTTGGCATGGTCTCTAGCATTGTTATATCAAAATAAGTGCTCAACTACATGGCGGTATTCCATCCCAGAATACCCCTCGCTCAAGCTTCAAGAAAAATCCCCCCCATCAAATACCATCCCTAGCAAAGCCATCCATTTTATTTCAATCAAATCCTGTCTCAAACCTAACCCTTCATCCTTGATGCAAACCTGACTATCCCATCCCTCATTCTTCTATCCCCCCTTCCTTTTTCTTCTATCCTGTCTCTCTTGGCCGTCTCTTTTCGAGAGGCCGCCAGGGCTTCGCCTTTTTCCCTGCCACCCTCTCGAGGGGGCATCATCCTAGTCATCCTATTCTAAATCTATCCTAATCATCACTCTGGGAAAATATCGTTGCCTACGTCCACATCTTCGCATTGTCTATTGTTTTAAACGTCTTTGAAATAACATTATTCTAACACTATGTCAAAGAGGGGCAAAATGTAGACACCTAAATCTGATTAACCTAATTCAATAATATTTAGTGCCTTCTGGGACATATTAGCTAAGTAATTAAGCATTAACTAATTTACCTATGTCATCCCCTAGCTCTAATTAATTTAATTAATTAGCTATAGTCCTGATTAATTATCAAAAGCAACCAATAGCTTGATAATTAATTAAAACCCTATTCCCTTATTATTGAATGAATATGTTATTTATGTAATTTAATTCATTAATATTTCCTTTAACCCCTAACCTAACCTATCTCAACCACCTAACTTAGAGTTCAAACTAATCTCAACCTCTTCACCCATACTAATCCTAATCCTATCCTAAAATCCCCCTAATGATGTCACATTCATAATCTTTGGATCAGGAATTCAATCCCTTCCCCAAAGTCAACTTTCTCAAGCTCTATCTTATCCCCTCACCCATGCCTCATTAATGCCTCTTACACTCCTCATTAAGGCTCTTACACCCTCATTAATAGCCTTATCTCCTAAAGTCTCCTCTCATCTCCTTGGCTCACTTTCCAAGATGGTCACATTCCTCCCTCTTTTAAACCCAATCATATTGTGACACTTGTCATCATATGATGCACTTGAAGAAGCACAATCCATGTGCTCTCTTCTAGGTGCATCTATACCTCTCCTCGGGATTGCGTCCTAACCCTTGATTCCTCACCCATTTTCTATAAAAGAAACTGTTAGAGTAGTTATATAATAGCTAATAATTAAATCATTTAATTATTAGTCTATTATACTCTTTACTTAAGTTTCACTTAGGCAACTTTATATTTCTTTAGGGTTTCACTTTTAGGGTTTCGGTATCCTTTATAAGGAATCACCGCTTTGTATTTCATTAACCGAGATTGTATTCAGTATTGTTGTTAATAGAAGTTTTTTTCTTGCAACATAGATTTCAACTCTCTGGCTTTTTGGCCTCCATAGCCATTCTTCTCTTCTGTCTTCTCTCTTTCTGTGACAGGTTTGCATGCAGGTGATCTTGGGAAGATTTGCGTTTGTCAAATCTAACATGGTATCAGAGCAGTCCTGTTGTTTGCTGTTCTTGTTTTTGTTGAAGCAATCGAGGGTTTGAAGATCGCCAGTCTTTTCCTAGCACTTTTTATTAGTTCTGGGGGGTCTCTATTTTTTGAGGCATTTTAAACAAAAACCGACCTCACGGTTGAGTTTAGAAGGCCCAAAAACCCCAGGATTGATATAAAATTTATCCGATTTGGACACCGGAGCATCAGGGAAATTTTTTTGGCCTCCTAAGGGCCGTACGAACATGGTTTTCAAGAAAAAAATTAAAAAAAATATTTTTTTAATATTTTTATTGCATTTTAAAACGCAGTCAGTGGTTTTTTGATTTTGCCACCGCCGCGCCACCACCGGCCGGTGACCGGCCCGCCTCTCTCATCTCAGCAGCCCCTGTCGCCGCTCCGGTTCCTGCCACCCGGCGCTCAGCACTCCTCCGCGACCCCGCTGCCCTCCGCGGCCCCTCCGGTGCCACCACCCAGCCCTGCCGCCTCTGCGCACGCCGCCCCGCCCCTCTGCGCCGTGCTCAGCGGCCCCCGCCCCCGCCCCCGCCGCCGGCGGGTATTTTTCAGCCCCCACGGGCATTTATGCAAGGCGCCCGATCATATGCTGGTCCAGGGGCTACGGCCCATCCCCCGACGTGCGCCATGTGCCCGGGGGCCCAAATTTTTTAGCCTTTGGGGCTCTTTTTTGCCATTTTTTGGGTTTTTGGAGGTACCTAGGCCTTTTTTGTGATATCTTGAGCATACGGGGGTATTTTTGTGACTTCCATATACTGTCAGAAAGCTCTTTCCGAGTGCTTTCCAATGATGGAAGTTGGGTTTTTGGGTTCTACTATTTTGACAGCATTTTTTGCTGTTGAAGTCTGATGTCTATTTTTGCCTTCCGGGAGTCATATCTGGCTCATCCGGACTCTATTTTTGGCAAACACGATATCGTCAGAAAGCTAGTTCAGTGCACTATGCAGTTGCAGGGGTCTTTTTTCTAGATTCTACTCCAGGTTCTCTCTCCTACGAGTTTGGCAGTTTATGCACTCTGGTGGATTGCTTGGGTTTACAGGTCCTGGGATCTCTTCTACTGTACTTCTGGTTCACTCTTCTTTCTGACTTCTAAGCTTGTATGCTCCTTCTGATGCATCTTTTTTCTATAAACGCACTGAGATAAAGTGCCTACTTCTGCATTTCTGGGATTTCGAGCACCTTGTGTGTTTTTGTACTCGCACTCTGTTATAAAGTGCCATGGGGGGTTATGATGTTTTTGCCATTTTAGGTGCATCCACCTTTGTCAAGTGAGTGTACCTTCCATGACATTAGCCCATGCTATGTGTCGATGACACCGCCCTTTATCCTGTGTGTGTACTTCTGTTGCACTGTTGGTGTTCTTGGTTCTTCTTCTGCAGATGTCTCTGGCATTGCATTTCAGTGTTCCTACCACCTCTCCCAGTTCAACATTATGGGGGGGTTCACTTGTTGGTTCTATTGCTTCCTGGTTCAATTGATTAGCTCTTCAGACATTGTCTTCTCTACCTGGTCATGCACTTCAGTGGGGGTTCCAGCAGTCTCTTCTGATAGAGTTTTCAGCTTCATGCTTCGGAGATGCTTCTTGCTCTTTCTTGTTCCTTTCTCTGGGACATCTTTTCCCTAGATTGAAGGCTTTGTTTCCTTCATCTATTTTGCTTTCTTGTTTGGGTACCTGATTAGGCCTTGTTGCCGGGACCCATCTTTCCTGCTTTCTGCAGTAGTTTAACTGTTTTTCTTCTCCCTAAGTTACACTTAAGGGGGGGTGTTAGAGTAGTTATATAATAGCTAATAATTAAATAATTTAATTATTAGTCTATTATACTCTTTGCTTAAGTTTCACTTAGGCAGCTTTATATTTCTTTAGGGTTTCACCTTTAGGGTTTCGGTATCCTTTATAAGGAATCACCACTTTGTATTTCATTAACCGAGATTGTATTCAGTATTGTTGTTAATAGAAGCTTTATTCTTGCAACATGGATTTCAACTCTCTAGATTTTTGGCCTCCATAGCCATTCTTTTCTTCTGTCTTCTCTCTTTCTGTGACAGGTTTGCATGCAGGTGATCTTGGGAAGATTTGCGTTTGTCAAATCTAACAGAAACCTCATTCCTTCACAATTTCATCCACCTTTCATGCATTGTTATAATGCTAGTTTTGAGAGAAAATCAGAAATCCAATTCCAAAGCAGAGTTATAATGTCAGTTTGAAGAACCCCTCTTGAAGCTTAAAGCATATCAAATTTGGAGCACACATCCATAAGCATGGACAGATCAAAAGATCAAAAGGGAGCTTGGATTCTATTTTAGGGAGGCTCGCACTCCTTATGCTTTTATTGTTTTTAGGTTTTATTTTCAGTCCAATCATGTATGTAGTTTAGATGATTAGTTGTAGAGTGTTTTAATTCATTATTATGGTCCTTTACACCTAATTTTCATAGCTCACAATTATATAATTTTCAAATTTAATTTGAATAGAGACTGGCACTCTTGGATTCATTTTTCCACATCATTAGGTTTAAAAATTATCATCTTCTCCATCAAGGATTCCACATCACCAAAATTTTTATAATAATAACAAAATAATGTGAAATTTATACAAAATCTTACCCACTCATTTACTTTCCCAGATGTGACCTCTCTAGTGGAGAAAGTGACCAATGACTGGTTTGTGGGAGATTAGATCCAATTAGGTCACTTTAACAAAGCAACCCCAAGAAATTATGATCACCAACTCCTAAAACCTTCTCCACTGGTCTAGACATGTTTAAAACAAACTAATTCCATAATTTCCAGAAATGGACACACTCCCCAATAGGTCTAAACATCAAACCTTGGTCTAGGTCTCTTTTGAGGCAATTTGATTGAGGGTTTAATGGAAATGCCACTTCCAATCCTTCTCCAACCTCATCAACGCTTCAAAAATCTTGAATTAGTTCTACACATGCCTTTTGAATTATTATATGGTCAGACACTTCAATGTTTCATCAAACTCCATCTCCAACAACTCAACTTTACAAGGAAAATGTGCAACAGTCCCTCTAGGGCATCAACAAAAATCCATCAAATGAGATCCTTTTTCCTTGTGAATCATTCAAAAAAAAACATAACAAAATGTTCCATTCCATCGAGTTACAATGTTAAACAATAGGTGGAATGGCTAAAAATCCATTTTCCTTACTTTCAAACCCTTGTTATTGGGTGTTATAGGCAGTCTACAATAAAATGACTATAAAATTCACAAAACTTAATGAAATAAGCTTGAACCAAGTGAAATGAAAGATAACTTAGAGAACTATCATTCCATAACAATTTATTAGTATGAGAACACTGTACAAAATCATAAAGGTCCGAGAAAGAGGGAAAAATCAGTAATTTTTGAATATGCTTATTGAAAAAACAATGATCCCTTGTTGCATTGGCTTCCTTACAATCTCCAAAATCTTCAATGAGGTTCTTGACACATTAATAGACTCAAAAAACCTTATTTCAACCAACACAACTACCTTTCAAATCCTTATGACCGTTGGAAACTCATTGGTGCAATTTTGCACTTTTTTGCATATGACAACTTGAGCAATTTTTAGACAATTTTGGACATAATATCACCAAACTTTGTAGAGACCTATCTAATGACCTCCAATGACTAAATAATGCTTAAATTATGACAATCAAACCTTATTAGATCAATAAATTTCCATGGAAGGCTTAATTGCACCTTTGGCTCCCTTGTGACAACAAAGGTAGTTTCTTGTCAATTTTGAACTATGATCACAAAGTGACTTACACACATATGAGTTCACTCTAAATCCTTTCAAAAATAGTCCCTAGGATCTTATTAAGATCTTGAAAAAAATCAAAATGTAAAAGACTCATACTTTGCCTCATGGAGGCATGATAACATGAGAGAGAGAGAGAGAGAGAGAGAGAGAGAGAGAGAGAGAGTTAAAAATAAAAAATATAAGATAAAAATTGAATATATATTTTATTAATATAGAGATGTGATTGGTTTTATAGGATCTATAAAAGACAATTTCACTTACCTTCTGTTAGCACCTTTTCTTGTAGAATCAATTAAAATAGCAATAAATGTTTGACCCTTAATTCCCAATTCAGATTCATACATGAACAAGGCTAATTAACAAGGATATAATCCTTCTTCACTTTGAGCTCCACAAACTCAGGTGGGTGTACCTATTTTCAGATCCAGTAAGTGACTTAGAAACTAGCAGTGGGTCAAGGATTCATGATCCTTCTTCTTTTTAAGTTCTTAGAACTAGGAAGGCTAACCTATTGATTCTCTCTCTAAGGAATCATCAAAATGAATTGTACTTCTCAATACAATTAGCTAAGCATCCATATACCTTGACAACAGAAAGTAAATATTTTCAATATTTGATTGATTGATGATAATACTACTATTCAGAACTTGAGCAGTGCCTAACTCCGGGCGATAGAGTCACAATGGAAAAATACATTCATCAAAAATAACTAATCTAGCACAACAAGATCTCAGATAATATTCCTTGCAGACTATCCTCTCACTCTCATATCCCTGTATCAAATTCTTTCACAAACCATGACCCCATGGAACTATTAATATGATTTAAACCATCCTTAATGACAACTTACTAATAGCAAAACTGTTACCTTGCAACTGATACATTCAACATGCCTTACACATTAAACATACAAAATCTGGATAAAATGCAAGAAGACATCAACAATTTGAGATTGGAAATTCCATTGTATTTTATTAGTAACCTTCTGATTTCAATACATTCAGACTGACTGTAAACTTGAAAAACTAAACACCATTCAAAAGCCTTCTTTGCAGTTTTTATTTTTACCATCCTCTTCAAAAAATTACAACTTGCTATTTATAGATATCCCTAGTCATCTTGGAATCTTTTTGGAAAATAAGGATGCAACAAGCTTTGGATGACTAGGCTATAGGACAAAATTTACACTTCACAGATGAGACAAAAATCAGGCGGAGAGAATAACAATTCTTTGTTACAAGTTATATATTCCTTTGTCTCATGACCGCCTGAATGCTTGAAACAGCCTTGAGGTTGTTAGGTCCTTATCATCTGGGATTTTTCATCTTCATTAATGCAAAAACTTGTACTTGCCTTTGTTCAGACAACTAGGCATCACTAGTGCTCGCTGTCACTCCTATACTACTACTTTCTGTTATTGGAGTGACCATACCGTACTTTCTAATCCAGGTGGTAAACACCTCATCATCTGGCCAAATGAAGTGGAGAACCTCATCTTTTTGGCTGTTGAACTCCTCCCAATCAACACTAGCCTTTTCAATCTATGATTCCCAAGATTCAAAAAATTCCCTGGCCTTGTTGAGAATGTCAATAGTTAACACAAACCAACCTGTGTTTTCCAATGTAATAATATTGTTTGTCCTGTTGGTTAGTGTTTCATTCAATTGCCTTATCCACAAGGCTTCATTATTTATGTTTCCATCCTTTTTGAACATATTGGGAAACATGTCATACCTATCTCTGGAGAATTCACCTCTTAAGGTCTCTATCCTTTTGATGACCATATTTTTCTTGATATCCAGGTCAGCCATCAGTTTAAGGCTTTTGTATGTCCTTGTCAAGATGATATCAATATTATTTTTCTCCTTTGAGGTAGAATAAAAATATTTTACATGGGATTTCTTCCCTTTCTAATTATCAATTATCAAGCCCCAATGCTCTTTATCTTCATCATGCTTGCTTATTATGCTGACAATCTTCTTTCCCATCAAATAAAGGTTGGCAAGATTGGCTTCACCAGCACACTTCTTGAGGTTAGAATATATTTTATCAGAACACCTCTGCTTCACCAATTCCTTAGCTTCTTTATATGTAGGGGAGTCCTCAAGATCCCTCTTGCCTTCTTCCTCCAACCTTGATCTTTCAGTAATCATCCTGTTCTTTTCAACTTCTAGCTCTGCTCTCTTAGCATCAATAATCTCTTGGGTAGTAGGACTTAATGGTGTAGGGGATGGGGGGTAAGTCACAAATGGGCTGGATGATGAGGGTTTGTGAGGCTCCCGAGCAATCATCACCTGGGGCATTATTTGAACTGTCTGCCTCCCCTCCAAAACTGCTATTCTATTATCCTTTTGTAATGATTTATCCCTTTCATCATTGTACGATTTCAAAACAAATTCATATTTCTGTTTTAGGCTATCATAAGCCTCTTTTTCCTTTTCAGCCACCTTCAGGCTCAGATTATTTGTTTGAAGGACAAGGTTAGCTTCCTCAGTACCTAAGGTATCAGAAACTATCTTAATAATGAGGCTTCTTGCATCCTCAATTTTATCATCTTCTTTCATTCTTCTTCTATCATTTTTCTTCAAGGTCTAGATTGCTAAGTCTGCATGATTCTCGCTAAAATGGGCACTAATTGATGTCCCAACAGTGCTCAATGGTTTTTCCTCCTTTCTAACAACATCAAAGACTACCGCATCAGCTAAGTCCCACTGAGGTAGGATGAGGACTCCCTATTTCTTGACCAATTCTCTACCCTCTCCAGGGGTGATTTTGTTGAATCTAGACACTAGCTCCTGCTTGACCTCATTTTGTATATCATCTTTAGTATGATTTGGCTGAGCTTCCTGCAAATTTTGGCATTTATTATTGAATTCATCAATGTAAATTCTCCATATAAACTGAATGAATGCCCTAGTCTTGACAAAGTTGTCATCTGACAAGAACTCCTCACTGGCCTACTTAGTCACAGGGTCTAGTTATTTACCTATGAATTCTGCCACTGTGAGGTCAGCAGTTGTATGTCTAGGTGCCTCTAGCATCCCTTCTTGTGATTCCTAGGCAGTAACAAAAACTTTGCCAGTGTTCCTCATTTGAACCAATTGCTCAGCAATGGCTTGGTCATAAAAATGCATAGGGGACTGAGAGAGAGAGTACAACTCATTCTCTTGGTCTTTTCCCTCTACCTTTTATTTCTTGGGAGAGGGCACTTCTTGGGCACTAGTACTTGAAAGCCTCTTTCCTTTATGCTGAGAAGGTTTATAAACTTTGGGCATGATAGTAGTGTACCCTCTCCTCTTGTACACCACATAATCCCCTGGTGGAACTAATCTTGTGGAAGTTTTTTCAAAATAGCATGAGCCTTTTGTGGCTCAGCTTCCATTATCCTCTGTCTCTTCTCATTTAGGGTTTGCATGATTCCCTTGAATAAAGTCATCAGGGAGTCAATCTTATAAGCCCATGGGAAAAACTCCTTCAGAGGATCATAAGACTTATCAAAATTGTGTACAAAGTCCAATGAATTCTTGTACACCAACCATTTTTCCTTCCTGATCTCCTGGTCACCTAGGTCAAAAACATTTCTAATAATATCCTCAAGGTAATTAAACTGGTTCTCTAATGTTAAGAACTTGGTTCTTTTTCTAAACATACCCATTATAAAATCCTCATTATCTGCACACTTGGATACAGATGTTGCTAAGTGATAAGGTTCAAAATACTTATCAAACTATGTCCACCCACCCTTTACTATGATGAAATGATGGGCTCTAGTGAGGATAGGGAAAATACTTCCCTTCATTTTTCCTGGCAGGGCTTCCTCCTGTAATCCACCCAATTGTCTTAAAATATCTGATATCCCAATCTTCAGAGGGACTCTATAGGGAAACACATTGGGGGTTCCCCTGAATCCATAAACCCTTATTACTATAGAAACATGGTTCAAAATCAAATCTCCCCAATTATGGGCAATCTTCGATTCTGGGGAAAACTCCATAGGTCTCAAAAACCTCATCATATCAGTGTGGATCCTGGCATTTTGATTGCACAACAATGACCTAAGCCTAGTGGGAAAAATCCTATCAAAGTAAACATAACTGTCTTCTTTTCTATCCCATGATAGATCAACACTCCACATCTAAATAGGCAAATACTCATCACCTTGGAACTTAGTCAAGTCCATCTCTTCCTCAAAGAAGTCAGCATTATTGAACAAGAACATGTGCATCATAAGGGAATACCATCCCATTGGTTTAAGTATGTTGTTGTCCTGGATTCCTACCAAACCTTCATGCATTTGTTGGGAAATGTAGGATGCAAAGTCAAAAGCTACTGATAGGTTGGGATGTATAATCTGAACCACCACGAGCATTATATGGATAGGAATTGTTACTTCTTCATCTTCTCCCAGAACCTGACACAGGGCACCATACATTTTTTTGGCCTTTCCATTGAAATAATCCAATTTGAATGGCTCTGGTGTGTTATGCCCTACTACAATCAAGTCCTCTATCTTGTTAAAGCATCCTTTCAAAGCTTCATTTCTGTAATACTCCCTCTGGGTTTGGTATACTTCCTTAAAGTATTCAAAGTCAATATCATCCATTTGTATTGAAGTATCACTCAACCTGAAGATTCTTCTGATTTCATCAGCTGAGACGGTCAACAACACATCTCCCTGTGTATCCATAACAACCTTGGATACTTTATCATAAGTGTTGGCAATCAAAGTGAATAGATTTGTATCCATGAATACCCTGGGTACTATCAACTTTCCTACATCCAAGTCCCATATGTTACAATCTAGGGTAGGAGCATTTGGCTATATGTAGTTCTAAACAGAGTAAGACCATTTAGACTGGTTTTAACATCTTTGGCCCACCTACCCGAGTCATACAAGCCTTCTCCTATTTTGAAATGGGGATGTGATGGAACTATTCTTTTGATCTGGGTTGCATCACCCATGGATCCTTTTAATTGCTGTAATAGATCCTCCCTAACATTTCTCTTCTGGTAATCTACTTCTCTAGAGATCTCGATCCTAGGGGCCATTTTGAACCTAAGGCTTTTTGCTGAGATGAAATTCGGGTTTTGAAACGACACTTCTGAAAGCCTTTTGAACTGCAAATCTTACTAGGAACCTGAAATTGTTGAATTAGAGAAGACTTACCCATTCTGCATTTTTTTCGCGAGGAGTTGAATATCTCTACAATTCTGTTCTTTGCTTGAATGACTTTGGTAAATTATTACAGCTTCAAGTTGAATTAACCAGTTTTGTGGCTTCAATCAAATCAATCATTCGTATTGAATTCGACTGGAGTGGCCACACGTTCTGCAATCAATTTTCCTGCTTCAAACTCGCGGCTTAATAGCTCACTGGAACTTATTTTAATAACTTTGAATTTAGGCCATAGATCTTAAACAACATTTCTTTCATCTGACGGTTCTCTTCTTTTCTTGGAAACAACTGTTCACCCAGGACACGTGTCGGCACCGCTTAATCGCTTGTCCATTAGATTTTGTTCAATTTTCCTCTAAGTGATTAAGTGAACCGTCTGATCCTTTTACACTTGAACATGACTTCCGCGCTGTACTAGACCCACTTTTTATGCCACGCGTCGCTCAGACTTAATCGCTTACCCATTAGATCTTGAGCACTTTACCTCCAAGCGATTAAGTTGACCGTCGATCTTTTCTGTAGATGATGTTCCTTTAACTCCACCTTTACAACCTCAGCTAGCCCCACTAGGACACGCGTCAGCACCGCTTAATGGCTTAGATGCTAGATATCGATTACTTTGCAGTTAAGCCATTAAGCTGACCACTGGATGAAAAACAAGTTGACTATACTTTAATCATCGCCAGCTCTGAATATCCAGGTCCACTAGCTGCCAAATGTCAACACCACTTAATGGCTTAACTGATAGATGTCGAGCAGCTTGGAGATAAGCAATTAAGCCAACGTTAGATCTTTTCAAACTTTAGTCACCTTTATGCTGTCTGCGAAAGGACCCACATTGCTTCCCTTGACACGCATCGGCACTGCTTAATCGCTTATCCATTAGATGGTGCACACTTTGCCTTTAAGCGATTAAGTCTACCGTCAATTTTTTTTATGACTTGCCCACTGTTTAGCTAAGAACTTTTACGACCACCGGTCCCACTAGGCCACGCGTCACTCAGACTTAACCACTTAAGCGATAGATGTCGTGCATCTTGGAGATTAAGCCATTAAGTGATCCGTCGGATCAAAACATAAGTGCTCGGTATATAATGAATTTAATTAAAACCTCAGCGGACTTTGGATTAAAGGAATAATGTAATACCATGGTGTTAGGATCGACAACTTTAATAAACATGACCACTCAAAACGAACCCATTAGAGACATAACTTAAGTGAAAAAGGTAACATGAAATTAGAAGGCATTTCAGCGGTTAGGGTTTTTATGACCGGAATTACACTAGTAGACATGACACAAGGGTTTTTCAACATTTTCAACTAGGTCAATGGTTAGAACAGAATTTGCAGAGGCATGAGAACAATTTTTTAACCATGATTTTAAACCCTTGGATAAGATGAATGACAGGGGACCTCAAAATTTTACAAGACACACCCTGAACAGGAAATAGCACCAACACCTTCTCTAATTCTTTTATGCAATTCAACTATTTTAGTTTGGTTTTTTTGGTAGTCTTGTACCTTTGTTATCTTTTTCAAACAAATTTTGCAATCTCGTCCCTCCTATTTTTCTCTACTTTAATCTTATTAGTTATATATATCTTTTTATTCTTTCTTACATTGATTTTTTTAAAACTATACACTTCAAGTATTTTTAAAAAGATTTGAAAGCACTCACCACATGATGCTTCTTGAAGAAATCAATGATATCCTTTCCCTAAAACCTTTAAACTCAAAATCAACTTCTTAAATTTCAATTCCACACCTCATGAAACACAACTATTTATCTCTATGACTTTTTTTTGTTAATTATGATCCAAACCCTTCAATCTATTCTTTTTATCAATATTAAAAAAAATTAAATTTAAAAAATGTTTATAAATATAATTAAAAATAATAAATTTATAGAAAAGAGTTCAACACACACTTTTATTTACTAGGATACATAAATTTTATTATATCTATATGAGACCTATATATAGATAAAGAAACATACGAATCAAACCCATACAATTTTATGTTATATGACTTCCAAATGTAATTTGAATAGAGACTGGCACTCTTGGATTCGTTTTTCCACATCATCAACTTGAAAACTTATCATCTTCTCCATTAAGGATTCCACATCACCAAAAAAAATTTAAAATAATAATAAAACAATGTGAAATTTATACAAAAGCTTACCCACTCATTTACTTTCCCAGATGTGACCTCTCTAGTGGAGAAAGCGACTGACCACGTGGGCCCGCGCTGACAGCTGTAAGTAGAATTTTGCGTTGAAATGTCGTTATTTGAACCCCAAATTTTTTTATGAACACAACATAACAGTCTGTGAGTTATTAGCTTGCCTGCCGTAGTGGGCACGTGGATGGACAGGTTGCTGACCTGTCACGTCAGCCAAAACGAGATATAAATTTTATGTGGTCCGTGACATACCGATAAACTGTAAGATCCCCCAGTCAATATACATTGTGTATAGTGCTGTGTGTACCATTCATGGCTTATGGCCATCATTGGATATTTTGCCACGTCATATCTGTTTGGATATATACATTGTATTAGTGGCATACAATTTTGAGCATAACTTGACAGTTTTCACTTGTTTGTTTGGATATGTTTGGATATGCATGACATTGTACTAGTGGCATAAAATTCTTACAGTTTTCTCATGCGAGGCTGTGTTCTTTTGGTTTTTTTTTGCTGTTTTTTTTGCATGATATCATCTTTAATCTGATTTTGAAATTTATTTAATTCTTGAATTTGTTAAAAATAAATATGTACTATCAAATAAATTGGATAATCTTATACTTGTGATGTTTTTGTGTTCTATATAATATATGTATAGACGAGTAAGTAGTATTTAATTTAATTTAATATTTAAGAAATTGTAAGTCACAAAATAAATTAAATTTTATTTATATTTGATCCATATGACAGTTTTGTGAGTGACTAAAAATGAACAAGAGACATATTAATGATGTGAGTAAAGACAATTTTGGTGTCTAAAAAATTGAATGACTCAAAATTAAAGGAGACAATGTAATTTTATAAAGATTACAATTTATTTTCATATTAGTCCATCTTATCACTTCACAATAGCAAATAATTATTATGATATATATAATAGTGTTCATGTCATTAGAGCCTTTAATAAAGTTGATTTTTTTTTTGAAATTTATTTAATTCTGGGATTTCATTAAAAATAAATATGTACTATCAAATAAATTGGATAATCTTATACTTGTGATGTTTTTGTGTTCTATATAATATATGTATAGACGAGTAATTAGTATTTAATTTAATTTAATATTTAAGAAATTGTAAGTCACAAAATAAATTAAATTTTATTTATATTTGATTCATATGACAGTTTTGTAAGTTACTAAAAATGAACAAGAGATTGTTCATATTAATGATGTTAGTAAAGACAATTTTGTTGTGTCTAAAAAATTGAATGTTCAAAATTAAAGGAGACACTGTAATTTTATTAAGATTACAATTTATTTTCATATTAGTCCATCTTATCACTTCACAATAGCAAATAATTATTATGATATATATAATAGTGTTCATGCCATTAGAGTCATTAATAAAGTTGATTTTTTTTTTGAATAAGCCTAATTGAAATATATTAACTTAGGAAATCAAGCGTTAGAACATAATCAAAAAATTACTGGAAGGAAAAATCACTCTCCACTAGTCAAATGGGCATACGCCCAGAGTCCAGAGAAACTAGAACATAAACTTATAAAACTAATTGGGCCAAGCCCAGATAGAAAACACCCTCAATCAGCCAAGGTTGTAGCCGAAGGAGGTGGAGGATCTGACTCATCCTTCTTTCCCCATACCAACACAATGTTTGGTTCCTAGTCTGGCAGTGTCCACCCATCTGCAGTATCCTCCTCTTCTTTGTCTTCACACCCTGGAGAAATGGCCAAGGCCAACCAAGGAAAGCCTTTAGAAGAGGAAGGCCAGCCAATAGTATCTGGTGGCGTCTTCTAATCAGCCTCTGATGGCGACACCTAAGTGCCTCTTACAGGAGGGGAACGATGGTGACGAGGAGGCACAACAGAGTTGTGAGGTGATAAACGATGGTGGGGCGAGTGTCGATGAGGCAATTGAGAACGGGAAGTGTCGGTATGTCGTCGAGAAGAGCTCTGTCCCTGTCGACGACTGCGAGAGGTTGATCAAACGCCAGAAACATAAGCCTGTCCACCTTATCTGCCTGAACCTTTATCTGTAACATCACATTATTGCATATGCAAGCTTTAGCATTAAAATATACATTACAATTAGTTACGTGTGATAAAACTACCGCATTTCTGTCTTTCCAAATAGCAAAGAGAATTTCCAATCTGAAAGTGTGCCAAAGTTGCAGGAATGGGAAAGGAAGGCAAGGGTTATCTCTGAGAAGAACTATATGCCACGAAAACCTCTATGGACAAAATGGAGAAAAGAAATCATGTATCCAAACCCAATAATTATGAGCCCTATGATAGAACCAAAACAAGTGCAGAAAGGACTCAGATTGGCCACAAAAGGAACAATGAGGATCTGGGATACCCAAGTGGTGAAGGCGAGAGCCCAAAGGAAAGCCTTGGAAAAGAATACACCAAGCAAAATGGGCTATTTTGGGTTTACTGATGGCGGTCTAGACTGTAGTGAAACACAACCTCCAAGTGGAATGAGAGGAAGGAAAATGCCACTGCTGGTTCAAAACGTCCACCATAGGCAAGTGACGAGATAACCAAAGATATCCCTGACGAGGTTTGTACATCTGGAAAGTAGTGTCTAGGTACCATCGCTAGTCCTTCCACCAGGGAGTAAGACTAGTGATGCCAATTTTATGCAATAATTCACATGGCAGTAGAGAAACTAACAATTCAAAAGTGTCACGATCCTGATGGGTTAGGAAAAATTGCGTCTTAGCATCCTCCCAATTGTGAAGAGACATGGTACACCTGCAAAAAAGGTCCTTTGGGGTTCGAATGCCACACTTATGAAAGTAGAGAGCATGTAAACCCGAAATTCGTGCTAGAGGGAGGCCTTGCATTTGAATCAGTGGAGACCATGAGAGGTTGTGTTGGTTGAAAGACAAGTTGTCTCTGAAACCTGGCAGTAGAGAAACCAGCAATTCAAATGTGGCACGATCTTGATGAGTCAGGAAAAATTGAGTCTTAGCGTCCTCCCAACTTTGAAGAGACATAGTAGACCTGCAAAAAAGGTCCTTTGGGGTTTGAATGCCAAACTTGTGAAAGTGGACAACATGTAAACCCAAAATTTGTGTGAGAGAGAGGCCTTGCATTTGAATAAGTGGAGACACCATAGGTTGTGTTGTTGAAAGACAAACTGTCTCTGAAACCTCTGCCATGCCAACATAGCCATGGCTTATCAGCTTCCCAGGCACGCCAAATACTCTTCACCACAAAAGATCCCTAAATTTGCACTGGTTCTCGCATGACCAAAAGAGTCTGGAGGCCAATATTTTTCCATGTTGGGCAATCCAAAGGATACATAGAATTTATATAGTGTCGAAGGAGAATTTTCTAGGCTCATTGCCTGAGACACTTAAGTACATAACCCATTTGACACACAAGGCCCTGCCCTACCTATGAGTGGAAATGAGGCCAAGGCCACCTAATTTTTTTGGCAAGCAACAATAGTTGCAAGCTACTCTGTGAAAACTATGTCTCTCTGTATCTGAAGCCCATAAAAAATCTTGCGGCAATATCTCGATCTTAATGTAAGATGCTTTGGAGGGAGACCAACAAGAGGAGTAGTAGACATGTGTGGCTACGAGAACTTTGGAGAAGATTTAAAATTTTCTAGCCAAGGAAAGAGGTTTTGTCAACCAATATGCCAATTTGGATTCAATTTTGGTGAGCACAACATTCCAAATCTCGGTGATAGACCCATGAAAAGAAAAATGGATTCCCAAAAAGCAGAAAACATGTCCATGTTGAAGCCATTTCTAGTTATATTGGAGATTCCATTGTGGTGTCGGTAGGAATGATTGACAATAACAAAGGGTTTTATGCCATTGGATAGCTGAGCCAGAAGGAAAATAGAAAATTTCAAGGCACTGAAGAGCATTTTGGGTATTCTCTTTATCCTCAATAAGGGTGAGGAAGGAGTCATCTACAAAATGGCTATTGAACAGCTTAGCATCCAAGTTGGGGAGTGAAATGCCACGAACCTGACTTGCAAAAATTGCAGAAGCAAGCAAATAACCAAAGACCTCTACGAAAAGAACATATAAAGAAGGTGCTAAAGGGAATCCCTGGCGAATGGAACTATGTAAACCAAAAGTATTGGACTGACAACCATTAATAGTAATACAACCATTGGCATTTGCAAAAGTCATTTTCACAAAAAGAACAAAGCAATGACCAAAACCAAGAGCTTTTAACATTGCTAAAATAAAAGGCCAGTCAATGTGGTCATAGGATTTGGAAAAATTAATTTTCAAAAAAATGACATTCTGGTTGGACTCACGAGCCCATTCCATACCCTCCCAGACAATTATAATGTTATCAAGAATGAACTTGGATTGAATGAAACTAGTCTGCTCGGGGTGAACAATCTAGGCAAGGAGATGGCGAATTTTCAAAGAAAGAGCTTTGACAATAATTTTGTAAGAGACATTAAGCAAGGTAATTGGGTGCCAGTTACAAATGTCTTCAGGATCACCAGTCTTAGGTATGAATTTAATATTTCCTCTATTTATTTATTCTCCTAATGTACCATTTTGAATTTCTTCAAGATAAACATGGTGAAGGTATGAACCAACATAATCCTAGAGGACTTTGTAAAAATCGCAAGAAAAGCCATCACATCTTGGAGTTTTGTCATCTGCCATTGAAAAAGTTGCTTCCATAAGATCTTGAATTAATAAGGTTTGGTCACAATAAGACCTCTAAGAGTCAGAAAAAAAATTGGGAATGACTGTAAGACAATCCTCAAGGGCCCACTGACTTGCAGGAGAAGGGGCTTGAGCAGTAAAAACTTGTTGGTAACGAGTTACAAAAGCCTAGAAAATCTCTGGAATTTCAGTGAGAACTAAAGTACCCTCTTTGTTTTTTTTAATACCAGGAGAATAATATCTGGGGTGTAGATAGGAGAAGAACTCCTTACTATCTTGATCTCCCACTTTTAACTAGTGCAAATGTGCCTTAATCTGGGCTCCTCTGGCTGCATAACTATCAACAACTTGCTTTTGATGATGAAGAGTTGCCACCTTGACCTGAAATTCAGGTGAGAAAGGGTGAGCTACCAAGCTGTCGACTACGACACATAATTCCTTGGTTGTCTGATCATAAGACCGATGACAGAACTGTGCTAGATATTTCCCATAAAAATGGAGGAATTTAGTGATTCAAAGAATAACATCATTCCACCACAAAATCCAACCAGTACGTTGAATGGGTTGAGGCTGTAAATTCCAAATTTTATGAATGTGCGCCAAGGTAGGTGGATGACTTAGAAGTGATATGTTTAAAAAAATTGGGACCTATGAGGACATGGCAGGGAAACACACCACTCAATGGAAAATTTAATGGGAAAGATATCTAACAAAGTGACATCAGATAAAGGTAAAACTGGAAAGGACTGCTCTGTCCCAAAAGAAAAAAAGATTATGAGGATATCATGGCACGATTAAGGCGTTTAAGAAATTGGTCAAATCCTACCTTAAAATTTCTCTAGGTATGCCAAACTGCATGCAGAAGACGATGGTTGGTATTGGGATAAAAAGGGCCTCATTTATTGTGCATGTAAAACCAAGCCTCACACTCACCAGATGTCCAACATAATGGTGAAATGTCATCCTTGTCTGAATCCACCTCAACCATATTAAGTCACCACACAGAACCAAAGTGGTTGGAGGTAGTAAATCAGCTAACTAGTGCCACATGTATGTCCTTTCTACTGCATCATTAGGGTTATAAACATTAATTATACCAAAATGATGGTTAAGTATTTTCATACGAATCCAAACCATTATGTGCATGAGGTCCTCACCATGGTTAATAACTGAATTTTCCCATCGTGGCACTGATAGGGTGACCAACCCACCTCTACTAGCTTCATGGGAAGATGAAAAAACCAAATTGTGAGGCTAAATTATATGGTATGTCGCAAAAAATAAAAAACCATCAATTTTAATCTTCTATAGATAGAATAAATCAGTTCAAGGAAACCTACAATGGACATCTCAAACTAAGTATTTATAGGTGAGGACAGTAAAAACCCATACATTCTAGGAAAAAAATCATTGAAAACCATCATACATGCTATCCTCATCCCTAAGAGAGGAGAAACTGTTATGTAGAAAATCTGACCTAGAATGGAAAATTGGATAGAGATCTCTTGGGATCACCTGTTGTTTTCCTAGTCCTTCGTCAACCATGTCCTCTTTTCCAGGAGGACTACAATAATGTGAACCCACTAGAGGTGGTGGAGATGAAATTCCTAGAATAGGATCATGTAAAACAGTGGAAGAATCCAGAAGTGGTTGAGGCTTCCCCTAAAAAATAGGGTTTGAAATGCCCTGTGTAGGGGAGATATTCTTGGAAGTTCTAGAGGATGGAGAATCCTTTGAGATAGATGTCAAACCTGGTGAATTCTATTTAGGCTGAGGAGTCAAAGGTTGCTTGCCCTTACAGACCATAGTTGTCCAAGAATCATCTTCCTTTGTGGATTCTGGATGACGAGAAGCCACCGACTCCATAGGAGGAGTCTTAGTCCTGGGAATAGCTAAAGGGAAATCTTTAATTTTATGGTCTGCATGCTCGCAGCGAAAACACATATTGGGCAGATTCATAATACATGACTCACTGTGAAAAATAATGCCGACCAACCTCAATTCTAATTGTCTCCTTAAGTTCTCTGGAAAGATTAATTTTGACACAAAACCTCTTCTGAGGGCATGCATGAAAAAATCACCCTGGTTCAGTAAAAATTACCAGACCTAAAGTTTGGGAAATAATTTGCAGAAAAGGCCAACATAGAAAGGGAAAATTAGGGAAATCAATCCAGACAGGGACTTTAAGTTTCTTGTCATTAGAGACTGTGAAGTCTCGAGACCAAGGCTGAAAAGGAAGAAAGGAAGAGAGAACAAACCAAGGGCCATATTTGAGAACACCTTCCACATGAGAAGGGTTTCCAAAACGAAATAGGAAAAATCCTTTGGTCAAATTTTGAACACCATCAAGGTGGACCCCATGTGGGATGCAAGCCTTGGTCACCCAATCTCGCAACACACTTTCAAAAGGAACAAAACAACAAAATAACCAATTAAAGTAAATTTCTCAAGCCAAGCTTGATCAAAGTCTGGAAATGACAAAACAACATTAGGAGTGACAGAGACCTTATGGCCTCGTGAAATACCTTGGGAACAAATTTCCATGGATATTTTCTCGAAGGAGGTGCCATGATCACCTAACGCCGAGGCTCCAACACCAACAAAATTTGCTTGGCTAAAGCTGATGTTGGCCATTAAAAATGACTAAGAAAACTCCTGCGATAAATGCAGTTTGAAAGAAGACATAATGACACTACATAAACCCTAATAGAAGACCTAGTAGTATGGACACAACATTCACTTGCAGAGCACGCAACCCAAATTTTGTGTGTTTTGACATCTTAAAGTTGAAATTTCATAAATAGAATAAGGAAAATTTTGATTTTTGCACTAAGTATTTCTAACATAAATCATAGAAAGAAAAATAATTGAAAGTTTTACAATTATTTAAAATAAAATAAAAATAAAATGTAGACTATAATTTTTTGCTCAAATTTTTAAATTCTATATTCTCATTGAGTAAACTAATAAAATAAATTGAATGCATGGGATGCATTAGAACTGTCGTGCTAAAGAATTAATAATATAGTTAGTATTTAATTACATTAGAATTATTGTGCTAAAGAATTAATAATAGAGTTAATATTTGATTATGAGATGTCAAATTATTAAAAAAATGTATTTCAAATATTAAATTTATAAGTCGCTAAAAATGATCAAAACTATTTATATTTCTTGTGATAATGTGTAAGTATTATAAAATTGTTATGGAAAAGATATTTTATAATTAAAATAGAAAATCTGTAAAGAAGTATAAGTATTTGTTGAAAATTAAATAAAATGAATTTGAATTTTAGTTCTTGTTTTCATATAAATATATTTTATTAATAATTTTATTTTTTAAAGTTAAATATAATGTCTTGTATGTAATTACGTTACATTTAAGTATTTGATTAATAATAATTTTATTATGAAGTTCTTTCTCTCTCCCTTATTCCCATCTTTTCTAAGATATTAAATATTATTTATTAATATATAATTTTTCTTATTATGAAATTTAAATCTTTCTACAACTTTTTATGATTCTTATTCTTGTATCTTTTAAAATAATAAATATATATTTTATTTATTTATTTACAAATTATTTTGATAACGAGATTTCATATTTTTTCTATTTCTATCTTTTGTAATATTTTATAAATATCATTTAAAACAATTAAATTCTATAATGTTATACTACAATCTTAAAATACAAAATAATCTCACACTAAAAAGATGCTAGAATTATATATGAATTATTGTGCAATGCTCAAACCCAATTACTTTATGAAAAGGTCAAGGTTTTGAATTTTTAAAATAATTATTAATATAGACTAAAATTTAAACAAACACACACTAAGTTTGATAAAGTTCAATTTTCAATATCTAAAATTGATGACTTATATCTAGATAGAATTCCATAAAACTTATAAATTTAAGCAAATCATTATGTATCTAGAGAAGGTCAACTCTATTCCTATGATATTGTAATAGGTTTTGTTATGACCAGTCATGTATTAATATTATAGCCATGTATTAATATTATAGACCTAGACACTAAATTTTTAAAAAATAATAATTAGAGGTGTGCGTTTCACTTTCATTTTTTTTTAATCTCCACACTATATTTTTGTGTGTTTTAAATTGTAAAATAATCTGGTTTAATAAGTCCTAATTGTATTCTTTAATTTTACCTTATATTAAAAACCACAATGATCAATCACTACCATAAAAATGTAAAGAACAATATACATCAAACTACATTTTTGCGTCATTCTCATACCTTATGAAACAAAAATCATAAAATAATGTGTCTTTTTCATTTTTAACATAATTGTTATTATCTATAAAACATATAGAACCAAACACATTTTCTTCTAAGATGTGATGAATATTGCTCACAAATATCCATGAGGTCATTCTTGATTGCAATATATAACATCTATTTCTTTACAACTATATAGATAAAAAAAAATGAACTAGGTGCCTTTGACATAAAGAATGTTGATGCATATTAATATTTTTCTCATTAATAACTCTCATCTTTAACTTAAAAAAAAAAATACTTACACCCATCATTAGAGTTAACTTTAATCATAGGTTCTAATAATCAACAAGTAACAAAGTTCCTAACATAAATGGTTAGTTGTCAAAACAAAATGATTGTTGATTAAAGTTTTATATGAGATATGAAGGTACAAGCTTCTTGAAACATTAGACTTAGAAAGTAGATAGATTGTTTTAAATTTAAAAAGTATGATATATTTTATCTTTAAATCTAAGTAAAGGTTTACTTTGATAATTTATTATAAAAGTAGTTCAATGAGCTAGTAAATTGAATGTGGAACTTTCTTATAATATGTATTAATGTGCATTGGTTGAGGTAGCTATGTCTAGTTTAGGCATTGTGTCAAATAGTTAACATATCGACTCATTTTGAGTTCATTACATATTTTACCTCTTTAGATAGTAAATAAAAAAAACTTTGACAAGATTGAGGGCTTATATGTTTTACCAAAATGTTACCCAAAATTATAGATGTTCATTAACTCTAATTACCACTCATTACTTGAAATAAACTTTTTCTATTGGTAAGTCTTAGGTAAGGTTACAACTTATAGTAATGCACTTTGGAATAACCTTGCAACACTCCTCATAATCATTACATAGTAAACCGCAACATGACATATCCACCACCATTAACTTGGGTCACACTCTTCCATATTCTTCATTGCAATTATATAATCCCTTAGTTTAGCTAAAAAATATTGAAGTTTCTATGTAAATGATATGAATAGAATTAAGATGTTAATAAAAAAGAAAGAAGAAATGCTTGATTTTAAAACCTATATGTAATTAGTAATCACACACTCATAATTAGTACATTCATTATTTTATATAAAAAAAATTATTTTAAGGTCTTCTCACCCAAAAATTACAAACATAGGAAAAAGTTACGTCATTTTGTGTATAAAATAAAAATATCTAAGATAAAATCTATTGAGCTTGTTATGATGATGTTGGAAATGATAGCTTCTACAATTTGAATATGTAGTCTTCACCTTAACTAATAAGGGGAATTTATTATGACAATATCAAGTACCAATTTTTATGGACATGTCACATACAAACCATAATATTAGGATGAACTACCATTGTAGTTTAAAACATCTTCAACCAAGGAAAATGCAAACATTGACCCATTCATTATGCATAATGAATTATAAGTTTATAATGACATTTATTTTCTACTAATGTGATATAAACATAGATTTATTCACAAGATTTATTGTAGATAGAATTTGAAAAAATATTCAATCCAAAATTATGTATACAACTCTCTAGTAAGGTACAAAATTGTATAGATTCATGGAAACATAAGTCACAAGTCACATTTGTGCATTATGCTAATAGCTAAAAAGGCATGTCTAGGATACATCTAAGTGTGAAGTTACACTTAAAAGAATAAAACTTAATGTTTAAGGAGGGCACGTGTCTCCTAATTTTTACATTTTTCTAATATATAATTCCTCACATTATTGTAGAATATAACTATTCTATCTATAGACACTTATATCATGTCCCCATGCTGCTGCTTAAATGAGTTTTGTGCTTAAATTTAAGCAGTAGAGTGTTCCCATGAAAAAGGGGGGGCGGGGGGCTAGAAATATGCAACAACTACTTATTGAAAAAAGTGACACATGTCTTCACCATTTTTTTCCATCTCCTTTTTTATTTTCCTACAATTTTGTTTTTTGATTTATTTACAATAAAACTAACTAAAAATTTGATTTAAAGATAATATTTAAAATATTGCTTAAAATTAAGTAGCAAACATTATTGTCCATGGGGCCACCAGCTCCACAAATTGTGCTACAATATGTTGAACAGCTGCTGCTAACAAATATAAGTTAATCAGTAGCATGGGGACATGCTATTATTGCCACCACCTTCTAACATTCTACCTAAGATCACATATCAATACCATTGCCATTCTAATTTCCTTTTCAAGATTGAGCTCCACTAATTAAATTTATATAAAATATATAATTTAGAATAAAAAGGGAAAAATGTGTGTACCTGATACAAATGATAATCGAAGAGGTCAAAAAAGCTCAGGATGTGTTGATGTCACTCTGGACATGACTGGTTCGCTCTAAGCCCTGGGACCACAAGATCTCCAATAGTAAAATGTGAAAGTGAAATGGGTCGCCGAAAATATATAAAAAATCCGGTCCCAAGGTTCTTCGCATGAACACCCCTACATGGGGAAGTTTGCGCGAAGGAGGGTCTTCACACGAACACCCAGGCGTCACTGTGTTCGCGCGAAGGCTTGTGCCCCCTTCGTGAAAACACGTGGCTTCGGGCGAAGGGATTAAATTTGAAAAACATTTGCAAAACTGAATTTCATTCGTCCCAAAAAGTGGGAAACACTATTGTGAGATCACCTTGAATAGTGTTATTATTTATAATACCGATCATAAGATACCCACTACTGTTTTTGTTCCAAGTTCTATGAGTCCACCTAGTAGCCCCTCATATATTTCTTAAAGGCCAAGTGTAAGTCTAGCTCCATGTCCAAGCTCTACAAGGATCGTAAGAAGATTAAATGATATTTATTGAAAGAGTGTACATCAAGTAGATGAATAAAATCCAAGAGGTGAGATAGTGAATTTTGCTTTACTTACCAGGGCTGATTTTGAGCCATCATATTTTGAAGATGCACATGTGCTATTGCTGTTTGGGTGCAAGCAATGCAAGAAGAGACTGATTCCATTCACAAGAATGACACTTGAGATCTTACAAAGCTTTCACATGAAAAGAAGAAAATTGGCACCAACTAGGTCTGTAAGACTAAGCATAACAGTGATGAGAGTTTTGAAAGGTATAAGGCAAGACAAGTTGCTAAAGGCTTCACATAGAAGTATGGAATCGATTATGAAGAGATATTTGCCCCAGTATTAAGATAAGAGACTATTAGAATGTTAATTTTATTAGAAGATCAAAATAATTGGAGCATCCATTATATGGATGTGAAAAGTGCCTTCTTAAATGGGTACTTAGAATATAAAGTATATGTGGAATAACCACAAGCTTTTGAAGTGGAAGGAAAATAACATCATGTCTACCAGTTGAAAAATGATTGGTATGGCCTCAAGAAAGCACCAAGAGTGTGGTCTGCTAGGATAGATGGATACTTCAACAGAATGGCTTCAAGAGAAGTAAGAGTGAACCTACCCTTTAATACAAACAATGAGGTAATGATATCTTTATTATAAGTTTGTATGTTGATGATGTATTGCATATGGGCAATAGTTCTAGGATGCAAGATGAGTTCAAAATTGCTATGGTGAGTGAATTTGAGATGACATATCTTGGTCTCATGAAATATTTTTTTTATGAATGGAGGTTTATCAAATGAGGAAATTTTCATTTGTCAAACAAAGTATGCAAACGATATGTTGAAGAAATTTGATGTGGTTGATTGTAACACAACCTCCACTCCAAGTGCTCATGCCGAAAAATTACATATGGGTAAATGCACAATAATCTGTCGCCCCTGGGGACATTTCGGGGCGCAAATTTTTGTTAGTCTTGGCCGAGTAGAACTCAGCCGAGTCTGACATGGCCGAGTCGTCGTGGGTGCCACGCGGTGCCACGCGGCGCTGAGTGGCGCCTACGTGGCTTCAGACTCTCGACCGAGAGGTACTCATCTGAGTTATACTCGGCCGAGTATAACCATTATTTTAAAAGGCTGAAAATAGCCCGCTAGCCCCTCATTTGCACTTTGAGGGGCTAGATTTTAGCATGTGGGGTGAAGGTGACTACTCGGCTGAGTACTAGGTAGGCCCCCTTTTTTTTGTTTGTTTGTTTAAATGTTTTACTGTATTTATGCATATGTGTAAAATGATTTTTTTTTATGTAGCATTATAATATAATTGTTTTTTTCTTCATTTTCTAGAAATGAATTTTTTTAGATTTTTTTTTATGTAGCATTATAATATAATTTTTTTTTTCATCATTTTCTAGAAATGAATTTTTTTAGGTTGAATATAAATCTAAACATAAACGCAAATGCAAACTCAAATTCTGAAACATAAACGCAAACACAAACTCAAATTCTGAAACATTTAAACGCAATCCCAAACTCAAAATTCTGAAACATAAACGCAAACCCAAATCTAAAATTCTAAAACATTTATACGTGTAAACTTTAAATCAGGTAAAATCATATAATTTAACC